>JAATLQ010034581.1:270024-301075 GCA_013421005.1 Heliconius erato x Heliconius himera
AGCACGTTCGTCGCGTTAGGCGGCTAGTTGGACACTGGGCGGGCGGCTCCCGCCCTTGCAAGTTCAGGGTAAGTTAAGGTGACTTTTTATTGTTGTAATAACATTTTCAAGTAAATTAAAACAAAATAATACTTGTTTACTATGTTTACTTTAATTTAATAGTATTTATACTAAAGTATATGTTATTGTCATGTTTAATGAAAGTAAGAACTACGAGTATATGCCAAGGATTTGACATTTTTCATTCGTTTTATTGAAGCCATTTTGAATGAACAAAATGTTGTTTGTGGATTCATTTATATAATAAATACTTATATTCATATTCTTTAAAATAAATTGTATAATAATGAAAAATGGTACAAATAACTTTTAAAAGCCAAATAAATATATAACATTACGTATAAAAATATTAACGTAGCGTTTTGACGGCTTGGACGGTTTCCAAAGAGGCGCGGGTTCAAATCCCGCCACGTTCAAATTCTTATACGTCTTCTTAATTAGTATTTTTTCTTCGTAAGCGTGGAGCACTTAAAAACTGTGGAAAATATTTAAAAAAAGAATCAATATATTTTGTTGGCTTGGTTTGGTCAAAGTACAAGATAGAATCCTGGCACCTATACTAATTTCTATAATATAAGGTTATACGTAAGGTTTTTTTAATATATAAATCAATGTCATTATTATCAATTACAAAAACTTTATGTATGTATATTAAATATATAATTTATTCTATGTAAGTAAATAAAAGCCTTAAATATGCTAATTTGAAGGTACTTTTTATACTTCTTTGAAAGAACGACGTATCTATTTCGGCGAATCTCTATTTATCTAGTAGTCACTAGACTAGATTGATATCGCAATAATATAATTTGCATAGCCCTAAGAAATTTTTAAGGATTCGTCGGGTCTTTTTATTAATTTTGTATAATTTATTTACCTTAAAGGTGTACCTTTAATATAATTTGAAACGTATTATTGGGTTCTGCCATGTGGCATATTTTTAAGTTGTTTATATTTTGAAATATTATTATTTATTTAATCCTTTATCCTTCTTAGGTAATTTCTTTAATTGTTAACCAATAATAAATTAGTAAAAAAATAAACTATTTTTAGCGAGTGATATTTTTCTATAACCTAAAAAAAATAATTAAGTATATTGATAACGAAGAAGCACTGTTTTAAGACGAAAAAAATACATCGATGTCGTTTTAAGAATATCATTCCAGCAAAGGAAGCGAGCAGTAGCTGGTTAGCAACACAAGCAGGGGCCGAATCATAACTTTACATATTAATATTTCTTCACAAGAAACTTAATATTACAAAAGCAGTTAAAAGCTAAGGTGTAAACAAAGGACATCTAAAGGGCCTTCGTTATAAATCTCATCACGTTAGTAGTTACATTGTTAGCGATAGTTTGGGACGCAATGTAAACAAGACCAGCATTATTCAGGGCAAGGCTCGAAGATATTTCAGCTATCTGGGGTTCGGCATCGGCCATTGGAATTCTGCTTCGATGTTTTACAAGTGTTTGAGGACAGCGCTGCAGGCACTGCCTAAATAGAGACATTTCGACAAATGATACAAAGCAGGAATTCAGGTTGTTTGCATTTATTTAGGAAACGAGCGACCAGTACCAACGGTGGACTGCATTTGTTGAAATAAAAATATAAGGATTTCTTTTCTTTTATTTTTTTTTTATCATTATTAAGTATTTATTAGTTTTTGTTGTATGTAGAATAAAGTATTATAATATATAATGCAACAAAAAATATTGAACTATTATGTATGGAAAACGGGTAAAATTTATCAATGAGTATCTTATTTCTATTCCTCTAGTTTTTTAAAAAAAAATACATCCACTAAATATATGTAATATAATAACGATGGAACTTTTACTAGTGTAGAATAGTACAAATAACAGTACATCATTATAAACTGTGTTAAATGAAAAAAAATATAATATTTAAATTTATATACAACCTTTTAAGAAAACAAAACATTTAGGTATTCAGAAAGCTTCATATCAAATGTGATCGTGATAATAAACTAAGGATATATGACTATCCACTGACACAGAGTCCCTAAATCACGTACAAAAACAAATATAGGTACATAAATCTGTTAGTACAGCAATAAAGTAGTACGGACTAGTTGAGCTCCCTTCAATGTTATAAATTTAAAACAAAGAGTGCAAAGCGAGCGCTTTAGATAAAGCTCAATGCATTTGGTATTTTATAGCGGCTTATTAATTAGTTAATTAATCGAAAATAATGATATTTTCATATGCACATATATGAAAATATCATTATTTTTGAATAATTAATGATATATGTGCTTTGTATATTTAAAATGGGTCAAGTTGGAATAAAATTATTAAAATAAATCGCACTACGCCCCTAAAGCATGCATATTCTAGAAAATCTAATTTTAAAATAAAGATAAAAGAAAACGTAAAGGTGGCCTAGTGAAAATTATTTTTTTGGTCTTATAATTTATTTCTTAATTTCTTACTGAATTAGGATTATATTAGTGTCCACAGCTTCACACTGTATGCCGCACACAGAAGGGTAGGCAGAGGGTATATAATCCAAGGTATCAGATGAAAAGACTCTGGCTAATCTAAGCTTGAATTTCAGAAAAAAGCTCAAGACCTTCAATTTCATACGAAACCGTCGGAAGGCGAGCCCGATTCGTTCTTGACAGGTTTTTTTTGCTGTATAAACGGCCATTTTTTTTTTAAGTAAATGTAAAAATATGTTTTTTTTTTCAAGAAATCATGGGGCCATAGATCTAGGTATATATATGGTTTAAATTTCAATTCGATATCTCCAAGCGTTGAGATAAAGGCGCTTGATAGACAGACAGACAGACAGACGGACAACAAAGTATTATGTTTTTTTGTTTGTTATTTAAGTTATGGGATCTCTTGTATGAATTATTGATTTTTGTTCGCTACGATTCGTCGATGTTCGTTCGATTTTACAGTTGAAATGTTGAAATAAATATTATCTCTTTCTGTTCAAACCTTTATCTGTTATTTTATTAAAAGTCACTGGAAAATCATCAATGTTAAAAGTCACTAGAATATAATCTAGGTATTACTTAAACAAAATACACTATTAAACTTACCCTGTAAAAAAGCTAATAAATCATTTTCACGACAGCTTAACCTTTTGTAAAAAGGGTAAGGTTTAAGCAACAATAATGCTTACACGTGTACATACTTAATAAGGAAGCTTTCCGTATAAAAACATTCTTCGAAATGATAATTGGATGCAATATTTACAGTTTCTAGAAACCTGTCACGTCTACCTTTACCTGTAAATCGTGCTGTTTAATTAAAAACCATTGGATTTCCTATATTATACATATTGAATTATAGAATCAATAATCTAGAAAGGAAAATAAAATATTATAGATTTTTTAATTGATTATTTTATTTGCTGTACTATTTTGTCATGAAATTGAGTCATGGCAACACAGAATAAATTATTAATTGACCATTCCTTGAATACATGGCATGGAAAACCTATATGCTAGTGACTAATATAAATGCTACGAATTTTCATGCTCGCGTGTCAACGAATTGAAGTATAGCCGTAGTTCACGCCCTACAATCCGAAATTCCTTATGTTTTTAACGCCTTTATTATTTTTATAATATACTTTTCTAGTATTAAAACAGAATTGGAATGTGGTAATCACTTTTTAAAAGCTGCAAGTGCTGTAAACAATATAATTATCATATGAAATATTATAATAATATTCTTGCTGTTTTTCATAGAGAATCCATGAACACGCAAATAAAACTCTATATCTATGAATTTAAATTGCGCTCTAAATCTTTATATTGTTATCAGTAAAAGTTATTATTATAAAAATAAAAAAAAAGTATTTATATTCTAGAAACTGATTATAATTGAACGAATAGTATTCTATTAATAACAATGCTTAAAAGCTTAGAGCACAGGCACGTTTGCGACGAGGACAGAATCCCAATTATATTTTTAATGTAAAACAGTAAGTCAGTGAACTAAACTATTCAGTCCACGTCAAAAGCGCAGTTTAGGTCTAGAAACGTATAAGTCGATGTACAGGTCTTACGGTGCGCTTACGGCTCCAATGAATGCCAAATCACGCATTGTCAAATAACTATTGTATATTAGCAAGTGCTTGATATTCATATGGCACTAGACCTTAGGAAGCGACACCTACTCGTACTTTACAGGTCGTTGTAGCCCAAGGTGGAGGTTTAACAAGCATAAAGAGCATCGAGACATGCAGATTATGTCTCTATTATTTCACACCGGATGGACTACTCTCTATAGGAATTTACATAGGAATGGAATAGTAGCAGTTACGTACTTCCGTACAGTGCAGAGGTTGAGGGGTTGTGTAAATTTTCGATTCGCCGCTTCTCTTTTTGTCTCGCGCCGCATGATTACAATCCTAATCTGGGATGTTCATTCATAAATTCCATAACATTTACATAAGCGCGCCATTAACGTATTCCGAATGTAAGTTAGGGTATAAATTGGCTTAATTTGAAATTCCATGACGTTGTTATCAAATTTAAAAACATCATTATTTAATTTCAATTTAAGGTTTAATTATATTATTAAAAAAATATATATTTTTTTCAATATATTTAAGGACAACTTAATATACAATTCAAAGCGTACTGCTTAATTTACAATATAAAATTTTTGAAGTAGAACTTATAAAACGTAATAGTTGAGGCAATTTAATTTTAAGATTGTACTTTTATTGTAAATCTTTGTTTAATATAATATAACTACGCAAATGATGATTATTTATTAGATATGTAGATCTTGTTGAAATGTATATTTATTAACGTTATAAGTATACATGAAATATTTACGAAGTTTACGTAAAAAGAGAAAAAAAATAAGTCATAGATATATTTTTAAATAAATGTAATTTATATTTGTATATAATTTTACATTAACGTAGTATGTAATGTTTATTATTTTAAGCATTAAGCCGAAAACTTTTTTTTTTATTTCCCAATTTATTTAATCAGAAATGACATGTTACGAAGTTTCTTAATAATTTTTGGTCGTTCAGACAAACACAACATAACAAACTTGGCTTGCGTAATAACGTATTGCACCCGCCTGCGCTTGCGCCGCTTTCTGCTGACCTTGGACTACGCACCGCGAAATCAGACTGGTTAAGAAACTACAAAATTCACAATCTAATCCTTTACAGATATCTATAAATAAAAATCATTTCGATACGCCATGGTGACACAGTACAAAGTTTTCCGATGTCAGTTAAGTTTCTATTTAATCCACCAGTATGATTAAGTATGATTTGTGGCGTTGATTACCATATTAAACTTGTAAGTTTGAAAAACAATATTATTAAATAATTTGTTTCATGCGTTTGCAACTATAATATACCAGTACCGTACAGTAGAAATAATTAGACACATAAGAACAGTGAATTCATATTATTTAAAAAAAAAAGGTTAGTTTAAAGGTGGCCTTGAAAGTTAGGCCAGTCGTGGCGCAGCGGCAAGAGGTGTGACTGTAAAACCGACTGTTTGTGGGTTCGATCCCCACTCGACGAGATGAAATATTTACTTAAATTTATATTTCCATTTCTTCGCTCTGGTGTCGAGGTTAAGTGCGGCGTTGTGTTCTGCCACTCAACACGCAATGCCTCCAGAATTCGGCAGAAAGTGGGGAACAGAGTGTCTTAATACTAGGTTCCCTCTACCTACCCTGCTGTGTGCGGGATACAGCGTGAAGCTGATTTAATTTTTTTTTCTTAAAAGTTTCAATTAAATTTTGTGCGTTCTTTCCGTCCATTAATGAAATATACCTGTACAAGTAAACAATAACCCTATTTTGGCCATGTCAAAATTAAGATACATTTATAACAACAAATATAGACCCTATAGTCTAGCCGGTAGGAATCAAATGAGAAACGTCCGATGAAAAGACAAGCTATGGTCAAATATCATAAACCAGTCACAGAATACAATAGAGGAGAACAAAAGCTTTGTTTACAATCTATAGTACATAAGCTATATACAATATACATAGGTGCTATCGGTAATACATTTTGTTTAGAGCCTGTTATCACGATGTTGGAACTAAAACGGTTGTCCTCGCAAATTGCCAACGAAATTTGTTAACTAACGACGGCCTTTCTAATAATGTTAAATTTACGATTCGTATGTAAGTGTAATTAGAAAAAAAGGGAAAAATATTTCACAACGCAAAACTATGTTGCTATATATTTTTTAAATATTTTTTTGAAATACTTAAATCTATTTAGAAAAAATCAGCGGGGCGCACTCGGGTTCTTAAAATGCATTTAGGGTTCTGTACGAGTTTTTTGATTCTAGGTCAACAGAAAGTACAATTTATAAAAGTTCACAATGACAAGCTTCAATTTGCGGAAATGTCAATTCGATTTGAATGAAATCAATTACCAATATAAGTTTGTATTAAAGAAGTTACCTAAAATTCGCCGATTTTCTGATTTTTTTTCCTTTACTTGCTGTACAAGTTGTCACTGCCAAACTTCACAATTCTAGGTAAGTAACTATTAAGATTTTTGCTGTACCCTAACATATTGTGCACCTGAATATTTGATACTAATTTCGGCTTCATACTTTTAAGTGTGATCGAGAAAAAGTGACTTGACAGAGAGACAAACAGACAGGCGGACAATAATATTGTGGGTTTCTTTTGAACGGAACTCTAACAAAATTTTGACTTTGTTAGATATTGGCAAATATTCTTCCATAATTGTATGGAGATTTATCTATTACCAACTTATCTTTTGTACAGAATTAACTACTACTACTACTACTTTACCTTAATTGTGTTTCGTTGTAGACCTACTCCTCCTAGACTGTTAAACGTACAGCTCTAAAATTTTGTAGGAACGTTGTGAACGACACGGTGATCCCAGCGAAGTAGTTTGGTAATAATTGTAATTGTAGTTTTTGAGTAAATGGTCAAAATGTGTCCCATAGAGTTAAGCTGTAGAACATTTTGAAATTCACGTGTATAGATTGAACTTTGACTAATCTAACCCAGAACGTGCGGACAAAACAGAAAATTTCGCAAAAATTTTGCAAAATCTTGCGCAACATGGCTTCGCTCAGCTCGACCCGCCGTGCACAGCATGTGGCGAATCCTAGTATCAAATACATACATAGATTTACAAAATTATTTACTCTAATAGAAAATCCATCCTTTGGTTTAGTAAGTGAATCAGTCTATTTGTGGATAAGTTGCAGAGTAAATTAAAAGCAAAATATTATCAAACTTTATTATATTTCGTTGAAATATCATATTTAGTGTTATTTCGAAAAAATAATATATTTTATTGGCAACAGTAATTTACGGTTCGAATAGTGATTTTTTTTTCAATGTCGAAAGAACTTATCTAGATTTATATTTATAACATAAGCAAAGTAATTAAATATTTAGGAATATTTTTTTGCAATGAAAAAATGTAATATCAATTTATGAAGTTTTTTTATCTTTTTAGTAATAGCAATATATTATTTTTATTTTTTATAATTACTTTTTATAGTTCGAAGTTAAACAACCTTACGACCTAAGTTGTCTAATTTTTATAACTTTTATACATTACTGTCAAGTAAAGCACGCAAACATAGGGTCGATGGCCGTTTTCGAGTATTTTTTTTATAAATGTAAATGTTTGTGAAGATGAATGTTTGTTCCACATTCACGCAAAAACTACTGAACGAATTTAAATGAATCTTTACAGCAATATATTTTATACATCAGAATAATACATAGAGTAGGTACAATTTGTGTAAATATGTAGTTTAATTGTATGTAATAGAACTACAAGTTGGAGCAGGCGAAGTCGCTTAAACCTAGTTTATTGTTAGCATCCACTACAGCAAGACGACGAAATGTTTGAATATATATTTGGTGACGAAATCTGACGGCCCTGTAGATCGTGAAAAAGATATAAAAAATCAAATCAAAGCTTCACGCTATATCCCTCACACAGCAGGGTAACCAGAGGGAACCTAGTGTTAAGATACTCCGTTTCCCACTTTCTGCCGAATTCTGCAGGCATTGCGTGTTGATTGGCAGAGCTCAACGCCGAACTTTGCCTCGACACCAGAGTGAAGAAATGGAAATATAAATTTAAGTAAACATTTCATCTCTTCGAATGGGGATCGAACCCACAACCAGTCAGTTTTATAGTCACATTTTGTGCACCTGCGCCACGACTGGCCTCAAATGAAAAAGAGATAATACAATTATATACATTACTCCTATTATATAATAGCGTATATGGCGTACATTTACTTACTATAACTGCCACAATGATAGTAATAATAATTATATATAACCTGCTACTTGCTAAAGAGACAACTTCCCGAGTGCAAATAGAACCCACAAACTTCATATCCTAGCCAATTAAACACTTCCCTCGCTTTGTTGGAACAATAAGAATCATTAACATAAACATTATGTAATATGTGGGCAGCCGTGGCGCAGGGGCCCAAAATGTGACCGTAAAACCGACTGGTTGTGGGTTCGATCCCCACTCGAGAAGATGAAATATTTACTTAAATTTATATTTCCATTTCTTCGCTCTGGTGTCGAGGCAAAGCGCGGCGCTCAGTATTGCCACTCAACACGCAATGCCTCCAGAATTCGGCAGGAAGTAGGGAAGGGAGTGTCTTAACACTAGGTTCCCTGCCTAGGGTAGGCTGTGTGCGAGATACAACGTGAAGCTGATTTTTTATTTATTTTTTTAATTATGTAATATTTACTTTTCTTGCTCAATGGGTTGCGTGTTTGATAGGTGAGTATCCTAAAAAAACCCACCCACATATCAGCGTTCAAACCGATGAAGGAAAGGATTTTCTTGTTGTTGTTTTTTTTACCGTATTTGAAAGGTGGTATTAGTATTATAAGTATATATTTTCTTAATATAATTCTCTATTTTTTATAAATATTCATATTTCTTAATTTAATTCTACATGTACAGTTCTTTCGTATTTGGATACATTTGCTATATCAATTAATTATTATTATAAATGGGGAACGGAGTACCTTAACACTAGATTCCTTCTGCTTACCCTGTTGTGTACGGGTTACAGCGTGAAGTTGATATCTATAAGTATATAATAAATATATTTCAATTATGATTTTAATAATATGTGTGTTTATATAAATATTATTATTTTTTATTCGCACTAAAACATAAATTTAAAAAGACGTTAAATAAAAAAAAAAACTCTTCGAAGCAATATCGAATGCTTTAAATTATTCATACTATACATAATAGATACTTATATAATACCTACATACTTTCTACTTTCAACATAATGCAAATGAATTAAGTAGGTCAAATATGAATATTATGACAATATAATATATATTTATTGATTGTATAACAACAAAAAAGTTAAAATTAATTAATATTAGTCACTCATCTTACACACAAATTTCAAGATTATTTCCACCGCCATTTTGAAAGTTACGAAGTTGAGGTGTCTTCGCAAAACTGAGTCAGTGGCGCGACATCCGCTCACAAAGCCACGTTTTGTTATAGAATAAAGATTCTTAAATGATACAAATAGCCAACGTTACATTGCATTGATTGTGACTCACTGACATTATGAGTAAGAGCCAGCCAGTGAGTAGTTTTTACTAATATCTCTTTTGCTATATGAGTTTTAAATTAAAAAAATATATTTTTTACAGTTAAACTAAAAATTAAACTAAAAAAACATATTTTTTACAGTTTACAAAAATATCTACAGCATGCAGTTAAGATTTCTCGTGAAGTTGTGAGTATAATTATAGTTATTTTAATGCACGACTGACCAATGTACCTACCTACTTATTGTGGAGTTCTGTATTTTGAAGTTAAACATAAATTTGCTTATACATAATTCTAAAAATTTTTTCAAAAATGACTTAATTAATTTCGGTCATTCTTCCTTTTCATATAAGGTTGAATATTACAGCTTGAATGTTAGAAACAGCCTTTTGAAATGAGTTTGCTATTATTATACGCTATTATGTAGAAAATAATGCTTAAAACATAAACTTGATTATGCTTATAATTATATGAGCTAAAAAAATCCTGCATGATACCTTTTGCTTAATAAATACGCTTACACCTCTTTACTTTACTTATAAAAAATGGTTTGAGATATTTAATAGTCAATCACATTCAATTAAGCTAATGAGATAGGATTAATAGTATTAAATTATAGCTATAAATTACTCTAACCACTCCTAATTATCCGGTGAACTTGGAAACCTAGTAGGCAATGTAGAGCTAGTAAAGTACCACTTCCAAGGAATCTATAAAAACGGAATCTATAAAATTACGATTTCGAGCGAGAAGTGAAGAACGAAGTGTCCTAACTGTGGGTTATTTCGTTTTACCCTGCTGTATGGGGAATACAGTGACAGACAGGAGTTTATATTATTTAAAAGTCAAAATTGTCTATAAATGATTAAACTGTTTACTTATGATTTAAATATTTATTTTTCGAGATGAACCCTTTTACCTAATAATTGTAATTAAATCAGCTTAACGCTGTATCCCGCACACAGCAAGGTAGGCAGAGAAAACCTAATGTTAAGACACTGCGTTCCCCACTTTCCACCAAGTTCTGGAGGCATTGCGAGTGGCAGAACTCAACGTCGCGCTTTGCCTCGACACCAGAGCGAAGAAATTAAAATATAAATAAATATTTAATTTCACACTTTGTGCCCCATGCGCCACGACCGGCCTCTAATTATTAAAAATTAGTAAAATTACTGCCCAATAGCAATATCTTTTTAAATATGTACAGTTAATATTAATTATAAAAACTTTATTAGACATCACGATGTTTTACCATGTTTTACATTTACATGTTATTAAACATGAAGCAATATAATGTTTAATTACTTAATATTTATGGAGATATTTGTATTTTTTTTGTACATCCTATATAATATAAGCTGCATAGAAATATTATAAATTATAAACAAACAAAATAAACTGTTTAACAGTATTTTCATTACGGTAATGTTTTATTTGATGTATTCATTCAGTGTTTAGACAAAATATTCCTTTACACTTCCAAGTAATTAACGCCAAAGGTTTCTAGTTAAGCTTCAACATTCACATAATATGAGGAATTATTCATTGAAATGTAATTCATAATTTAGATTATATTTAAAAATATTTAAAAAAATAGCTTTGATTCAACGACAGTCTCATACGACTTTATGCAATAATAAAAGGCATAAAATTCTAAAGTCACATACACACAGTGTTACTCGACTAAATTGAATTGGAATATAAATGAATGTTAGCTTTCAAATTCCAAAAATCTGTTAAACTTATGTTCAATTTCATAGAACGTTCGGCTTTAGAACGCACCATATGCGCGAGATGGCGGCCATGGCGGCGACTAATTACTGACCCGAGGGGTTGCGTCGACCGGTATCGAGATCGGATTTGCGATTTATAATCGAATGCCTATATTGAAGCATAGTATAGAAAACATTAAGCTGAATATTAGTTACTTCTAATATTATATCACAGGCATGTATTAGATATTTTTAGGTTGTACATTACATAATTTTAAGAACAAATTGTTCAGGATAATTTAAATATATTTATATACTTCAGGATATGATAATAGAACAAGAATCTATGATATTTAGAATGTTTGTCTATCTGTTTGACTGTTTGTACACACACATCTTCTGATCTATTGGACAGATTTGAATAAAAGATATGGGCAAGATATAGGCTTTAGTTCATTTCGAAAACTTTCACACGTTATTCTACATTGTACCGCACCGTCGCCGTCCAGGTAAAGTATAAGAAATAACTAATTGCCTGAAAATTTCTTAATTATGATAAGCATTTTCCACCGACATAAAAAAATTGATCCTTGATCACCTGAACAGCCAGCTAATCTATATGAAATAATAAAATGCGGCCCTAACAGAAGTTGTTAAGCGTATGAGCGTTTTGCATGTATACAAATAAATAAAATTGAACTGTGTGATTTCAAAATAACCGTTTTTCACATGCATATTATAGCTATTTACACGAAACTAATACAAAAACAGACAATGTGACAATTAAATTCTTTGTTTGCCATTTCGTTTATGCTAAACTGCAGAACAAGGAATTGTGGAGCAACATATAATCTATTTTTTATCCCGGCCTTCCCGTGGGATTGGGAATCAATCACACGTTTGTCATACGCGCGTATTTAACGCTTCTCTTAATAAATATGAAATAACTGAGCATCAGCAAATCCCAAAAGATTTACATTACAATTTATTAAGTGTATAATAGCGTAGATAATCGTACTTAAATAACCAACCAATTTACCTCAAATAATATTAAATAAATATTTGTACAGCTCAAGCCGAAGCCGTATGGGGGCCGCCGTAATATGCATACAAGTCAATTTATTTATTTATATAAAATATCTCCTATATATACGTTCAAACTTATTGACCAGTCCTAATTCTACATACAACAGTCAATATAATCATAAAATGGGAATTTTCCTTACAATTTTATACTCAATTTAAGTAAATAGAAAATATATTAGAGATAACATATAACAGTTTATTGTTTATGATATGATCTAGACTGGTTTTTTTTCTATGTAATCAAAATGTAATATATACATATATGTCGATTATATTTACCAAAACTTATCGTAAATATAATCTCCATAATATATCTATCTAATAGATATACAGACAGACGTTTTTAAAAGGACCATATATCGTTCTGGCTAATTTAAAGAGGAGTTAAACGTGAATATATGGAAGAGGATAAAAAATGTTGCCGATCGCCGCTATTGTCGTTCCCCAGTGCATTGTTAAAGTCCACGATCAGATTACATTTAACCTTTATTGTCCACTATTTCTGTCCGATACATTCGTGATACTGTTTGGCTAATTTTTTACAACGCATTGTGAAAAACAGGCCTCTGAATATTTAAATAAATGAGAATACTAGGTTCTTTATCAATAGCTCTATACATAGTGTTTATCTATAGTTATACGAGATGTTAATAACAAAATGGCTAACTGAAACATTATAACTCTATAATTGATCTAGAGCAAGAGCAGTCAAATCGTTTGATTTTGTTTTTATTATTCGGTATAATATTATAATAAAATATACTTTTTTTTGCTTCACGCTATATCTGACACATTAAGACGCTTCCGTTTCCAACTTTCCTCCTGAATTCTGAAGGCATTTGCCTTATTATTAAAGCGAATAAATAAAAATATATAAAATATCAATCACCACAACCTGTCGTGTTCACCGTTACGTGTTTGTGCCCCTGCGCTACGACTGACCTCAATACTATACTATAATAATATATACTTCACATTTTAAAAATATTAGTATAATAATAAAAATCTAGTAGATATTATTTATTGAAAATATATTGCTGCTATAACATCACTACATTGACATTGATAACAGAGAATGTCAAATATGTTAAGAATAGAATCATTGAAGTAAAGCATTTTTATAATATTATGAGCGTCTATGAACGATCCAGAGTATTCGTCATCGAATATTTGATAACAATATAAATGGTTTTATACTCGTAAAAAAATATGACAATGGAATCTGAATTTTGTACAAATTCGTTATATGTTTTTTTTAAGGAAAAAATGTTATTGTATTATTTCAGAACATATATTCTAAATAATAATTATTTCGTTATAATTACGGCGAAGTTGTATTAAAGACTCTATCAATATTTTATATTAAGTCTTTCGCTTCGCTTTTGTCCAAACCTCTTCAATCTCAATATCAACTCTACTCTATAGAGCCAATGTAACAATTTCGCAAAATCTTGTTAACCTGTTACACCTACTCTAAAAGTGTATTAGTTTAAGAATTTCTGTCAAATGACTAGGTCAAACAAATGATCTTAAGTACTGGCAATTTGAACAAATCATCTCAACTAGGCCACGTTATTACATGATGACCGTATTAGATGAGCTCAGACTCCTATATCTGATATATATTAACCGTTATATAAATGACTTAAATAAAATAATTATCAGGTAAATTGATAACATTTATTTTGATTTCAGCATAAAAACCAGAAATGATAAGATGATTAGGTTATCTTAATTAATTCTTCACGAAATCGATGACTAAAAAAAATCCGATTTAACTTTTTCATTTACGATTACTAAGTATCCGATCGAATTACATTATATTAAGCATACATAAAAGCTCTTCAAGGTTCTCATCAATGACATAACATTAAGTATGAAGGACGACTTAGGCAAACAATGAACAGTCTTCCTTCCAGTAAAGGCAGCCATTATAGAATGCATGAGCTACCAAATCCATAGAGAATTTATATGCAATTCGTCGAACGCAAATTGTTCTTGTTATCTATATGAATATTAATTAGCAATAGTGTGAACCCCTTGCAATACATTCCAAATATGATATCCCATGCCTTCTATATAATATTCTTTTGTATTCCATGTTCTACTTGATAATACTTTAGGAAATGTAATTTTATCTATATACATAAAAGAACGTCGAGTACCAGTTTAGAGTTTTGAGGCCAGTCGTGGCGCAGTGGCACGAGGTGTGACTGCAAAACCGACTGGTTGTGGGTTCCATCCCCACTCGAGGAGATGAAATATTTACTTAAATTTATATTTTCACTTCTTCGCTCTGGTGTCGAAGTTAAGCGCGGCGTTGACTTCTGCCACTCAACACACAATGCCTCCTGACTTCGGCAGAAAGTGGGGAAGTCTTAACACTAGGTTCCCTCTGCCTACCCTGCTGTGTGCGAGATACAGCGTGAAGCTGATTTTTTTTCTGACATAAGAGAAATTAACAGAATTGACTTGAAGTTTGGAATTACACGAATTTAGACAAGTAAGACGTTAAAGGAAGAATTTGAATCTGAAAGAATTTAGCTCTGATTTTACCTTTGAATCTTACGAGTTTCTTCTTAATACTCTATTTATGAGAATTCTGAAGTCTATATATCTTTCAAATAGAAATTATAATTTATATTACAATTTTCTATTTGAAAGATATGTTACTATGAAAGCCATAAAAAATTAATAATTATTGTCATCATAGCGATGACATACACATATAACTAGTATCGCATAAAATTGTTATAACTTATAGGTCCTCCTCCTCCTATGATTACATAAAAATACAAAATTTGTCCAAAATGAGGTTCTCATTGAGATCCCAATATTTAAAAAGAATAAATTCGTATAGAATACCACAAGGACAAGTGAAAGCGTCACCATAACATTATTTCCGCCTAATAAGGAACGTTTGTTGGTTAATGACCCTCAACACTGTACTCCCTTCTTTATTTAACTAAAAGATTTTTACGTAAGGGAATTCAAATATGTTTTTTTTATTCATAATTCACAGAGATATTTTTTACATGCTTAAATATAAGATTAAAATTGAAATTTTGCATAACAATTAGGTTATCATGCAAGATATAGTGCTAGCTTCCAAGCACGCTATATGGACATCTAGCTAATGCTGCGGCCAACGACCTTTACAAAAAATAAACACTAAGCAAAAGGCCTAATCAAAAACCGATTAAATACTGCCATGTAGAAATAAGCCTATTGGTTCTCGAGATGTACAGTTGTAATGAACTAATTATTCGATTCGAATATAGGTACATGTGATTTATAATAAGTAAAAAAATATATATTTACATTTTGTATTAGTTTTTTACTTTACTCTTTAATTACAATGTATGATAAAAAAAACAATTTAGAAGTGCCGTTAAAACCTCTTTTAACGGCAGTCTTACTGGACTCCATTTTACTTTATAAATAATTATTTATCAGTAGATACATACATACATTATTTTTTATTTTATTTATGTAAATCGATATTATTTTGTAAAATTATTTAAGAGAGTGAGTTGTATAATTTAGGTCACTCTTCTTTTCTTTGACGAGAAAATTATAATTCACTTCTAAGCTAAGTGTTGCGGCTTCATTGGAACGGGCTAAGGGGTCAGTTAACTGACAAGTCATGCAATATAATCAGATAGCTTTTATGTCATTTAGCCATCGCGTCGTTCATACGTTATATTTTGAAGTGTATACTTAGTATAATAAGCAGATACCATGATATTTAAAATAGTGTTATAATTTTTTTATAAATAAGAAAAAATACTTAGAATTCTATGATGGTGCCAGCCCTAACCTAGGAGGGCTAGCTCATCGTGGTGCAGGAGAAGTTTCTGAGAAGATCAAAACAATGCCTCGTAAGATGGCGCTTCCAGAGCTCTTAACTAAATTTGAAATTTAAATAATTTACCTAGTGTATTAACTAGTGTCGCCTTTGAAATATATTTTAGAAATTATTTAATAATAGGTCAAGAAGGCTGATATATTTCCACCTCAGCTTCTCCTTAATAAATATTTAATAATAAATAAATATTTAATTTTCTCGAGTGGGTATCGAAACCACAACCAGTTGCGTTTACAGTGACACACTTGTACCCCTGCGCCACGACTGGCCTCTCTAAAACTATAAACTCTATTGGTTGTTCTATTTATCTGTGCCCATGCTACCGAAAAAGTAAGTACTTCATTTAACTTCGATCATAGATTGTATTATTTCAAAAAAATATATCATAATTTTATTTAAATAAAAAAATATATTTATTTTTTACTTATCTTGCATATACAAAAACACTATTCTAGTATGTAATAAGGTCACTAGTCAATGAGACATGGTTCCGTCGTGACCAAGATGGCGGCATTTCTCTCGCAAACGATTCGTTATATTATCAGGGAAAGTTGCAATTGCCAGCAACTTACAGTCCCTTCCGATGGCGATTTTGAAGGCTGTCGTAAAAATGAAAGCACGTCGTAAAAACTTAGGGACCGATGTTCCTATTATTATGGAGTAAAAACATGAAATACTTGTAGTTGGATTCTTATATTAAAAAAAAAGTGAAGAGTGATCTTTACAAAAAAGTAAAAGAAAATATATATTTTCCCTTACACATATTAAGTAAATTTTGCGTGTAAATTCGTTAAGTTTTATGCGGTTAAAAAAGCACCGCAATAATAATACCGCGAATAAATACAGAAGGGATTAGTGCAGTGGGTGGTGGAGCAGAACGAAGGGGTTGGAGTAACCGGGCGCAGTCCCGGGCAGTCGCCCACGCAGACAATGCTCTACGCGGTCAAGTTCGGTAATTCAAAGGCAGCGAGCCGCGACTGCGTAATGCGACCGGTGTTTGACCCGACCTGGCGATGGCGGAGTGAACCTTGGTTGGCGACGCGTACATGCAAAGTCATTTAAAATTGTAAAATTAATGAATTTAAGTGAAAAATTACATGTAATTGCTTTAACTTTTATAGTTTTATAACTTTTGTTAAGATGATATATTTTATAAATTTCTATTTGTTTATAAATTTGGATACCTATTTTTTTTATTTATGTATTGCGGTTATTAGGTACATCACGATCTTACCTATTATACAGGCCCATTATCAAACTTTCAATAGCTACATATTTAGAAAATAACAAAACAATATATACTTCTTGCACATCTTCCATCTATCCATCCAACCATCCATCACAGGATAATTCCATCGTTCACACTTTACCTAGGTAGGCAATAAAAATATAGTATCTATTAAACCATTTCTCTCCAATTATGGTATTTTAGCTGAAAGGCATATTTAACACCAAACTTTATATAATAAAATCGAAGATTCATTTGGTGAAGCATATCGAAAATGTACCATTATGATGTTGACATACATAAAATTTATAAAATCAGCTTCACGCTGTACCCCGCACACAGCAGGGTAAGCAGAGGCAATATGTATAAGTATAAGTGATAAGACACTTCGTTCCCCATTTTCCGCCGAATTTTTCGAGGCATTGCGTGTTAAGTGGTGGAGCTCAACGCATTTTTTTGCCTTGGTGCCAGGGCGAAGAAATGAAATTATTAAGGAATAATCATTCATTCCCTCGAGTGGTGATCGAACTCACAACCGTCGCGTTTCAGTCACACCCTTGTGCCCCTGCGCCACGACGGCATAAAAAATACATCAATTTTATATTTAAAATACGTAAAATTGGTTGGTTATACCAACCAAAATATTTGATTTCGTTACCTATATCTTTAACAACTGTATAAGACTAAATGCAAAATAGATTTAGCGTTGGTCGTTACGGCCGTGTAGATGTCACAATTGAAATTGATTTAGCAACAATCGCTTGTAAGATTTGGATTTACTCTATAATATAATTCGATTTATCCTAATACTAACTACTAATCGAGGCCAGTCGTGGCGCAGCGGCACGAAATGTGACTGTAAAACCGATTGGTTGTGGGTTCGATCCCCACTCGAGGAGATGAAATATTTACTTAAAATTATATTTCCATTTCTTCGCTCTGGTATCGAGGCTAAGGGCGGCGTTGAGTTCTGCCACTCAACACGCAATGCCTCTAGAATTCGGTAGAAAGTGGGGAATGGAGTGTCTTAACACTAGGTTCCCTCTGCCTATCCTGCTGTGTGCGGGATACAGCGTGAAGCTGATTTAATTTATTTAACTACTAATGTAAGCCCATAGGCTTGTAGTGTACTGTTGTTGCATTTGCTCAGACCTCGTTATGCTAATAGTACGCGTAAATTACATAGTTTCTAATTATTATTGTCATTGTAAAACAGTGCTATTGGTTACGGGCTTAATACGTAAATTAGTATGTCGTTGACAAAACAAAACGTTATATGTAGATCTAGAGACGTTTGGAGGTTCCCATAGTTTTAGTTTACTAAATTATAAGGAAGAACAGCCGTGGCGCAGGGAAAATGTGACTGTAAAATCGATTGGTTGTGAGTTCGATTCCCACTCGACGAAATGACACACATATATATATATATATATATATATATTCCTTTCTATGCTCTGGTGTAAAGGCAAAGGGCGGCGTTGAGTTCCACCACTCAACACAAAATGCTTCCAGAACTCGGCGGAAAGTGTGTAACGGAGCGTCTTAGCACTAGGTTCCCTCTGCCTACCCTGCTGTGTGCGCGATACAGCATGATGCTGATTTATTTTAATTATAAAGAAAATATTACGACATATTTCCAGTAAAAACATTTAAAACGTATTGGACTCCATACGATAAAGTAATTTCGCTGCGAGATGGAACAAATTCTGAAATTCATAAGAATAAGTAGGTTATGTGGGAAGGCGACGTTGGCCGCGCGTCGAAACGAACGAATCTAGCTCGTTATTCCTGTTTAGACCATATCTAATTCACGACGTGCGACTGGAGCCAGATTGTCGCGATGTGCCCAGGAGGAGATGTGAAAAGTTCGTAAGTTATCCGATATCTGGCCGCACATCTGCTTAGCGGACGTGCCAGCGGGGATATTGTATATGTGATGAGTTGATACTTGACAGTCGGGTGTAGTCGCTCACTTTTTCTGAATTTACAAGTTGTTTTTAATTTCATATGTATAGTATAATTTATATTATGCTCAAATACCAGCTTTTAACTATAAAATAAATATGAATCAGAGGCCAGTGGTGACATAGAGGCACAAGCGTGTGAGTGTAAACGCGACGGTTTTAGGTTCGATTTTCACTCAAAGAAATGAAATATTTAATATTTTCATTTCTTCACTCTGGTTTCGAGGCAAAGGTTTCCAATTTTAAGGTTTAACACTGAATCCATTTCATTTAATAACTTTGCATACTATGTATTAAAAAATAAACTAGACTTATATATTTCCTCATATTCAATTAGACCACGGAAAAGCGTTACTGAAACATATCTTATTTAATATTCTACACAGTTATGTCCAGCTTCATTACGCGGTTGTAATTATAGAACAACTTTCATGGAGATTAACCAAAGGATTACGCAATAATAAATAATCATTTGCATAAATATCGTTTCAAATAACTTACCAGATAATACTAACAACGTTTGCAATTGTATATATTACTGGAGAAGTAATTTACAAACAGAATTAAATCCACCAACGTCTCCAGGGGTCTGTGCGCTCGTAAACAATTTACAGCCTTAAGTGGTGCGAGGAGTAATAGATCAGTCGTAGCACACTAGCACATTAAGCGGGAATATGATACCTATAGCTTTGTCTTAACCGGTTCCTGTCCGTGTTCCTGATTCAGCTCCAATTTGTCCACCCACAGTACATTTTGCAATTGAGTAGATTGTCCGCTTGTGTTAGTTTCCTTTTTAGGGACAAAGAACTTGCCTATCACTTTATTGGTATTAAGTACCCTATGTATGACATATTGGAATTTTAGTCCCGTATTAATCATTATTCTCCACTTTTATCCACTTGGAAGCCATAAGGATATTTTTTTACGAGTGGTAAAACTAACGAGACCGCTGTTATAATCTGAAAATAAGTCCGCTAACGCCATGTTCAGGCAGATCTGCATACAAGGAGAAAAAAAGTCTAAATATATATTTTTATAAATTAAATTGAGCAAAAACATTTATGGTATCAATATTTTTTGTTACTTTTGATTTAGATTTTTTAACTATTATACAAATAAGTATATTTTCAAAGCCTATTGATGAGAATGAAATATTGAAGAGGAATACAACGGAAAGCTAAAAATATGTTTTGTTTATTTTACTTATATCTATTTTATTATAGTACCTATATAATTTTTCTTATTATATATTTAAGACTACTGGCTTTCACGAAATAATAATAATGTAAATCGTTGCATAAAACTCAATAGAGAACATTATAAAGTAAAGTAAAGTAAAAAAATAAATTTGATCTTGGAGTCGAAAGTCGCTGACTGCGCTGATCGTGACGAACGCCGATTACTCAACAAGCGACCCCACGACTATGGAGATTTAGCTAACTGCTTCATCACGAAAGACAAATTTCTATAATAATAATTGCTTTCATAGGACATTTAGTAGAAATATAAAGGTTAAAATGTTTTTATTGAAGTTAGTGATGGTTTAGGATTTTTGATTCTTTCATTTATTGTTATGTATTTTTCAAAATACATTTAATTATTAAAATTCATATTTCTTTACTCTATATATTTCATATATCGAACACACGATAAATGACAAATCAATTAAATATCGAAAAAAAATAAAAATAACATTCTAATTTATATGGTTTATATTTTTTATTATTATTCCCCTACTAAATCTACCTTTTAATATGGAAAAATGATATTACACCTATCTAGAACTCGATAGCATATGTATTAGGGAATAGCGCTCGATGGTCTAGGGAATCTGCAGTTGAAAGCTCAAGTACTTTATGGCTGTGGTCAAAGCAGCGTGATTTCTTTTTACTAACGACTCGGGATGTGTTCCCGACGTTCAGGTCAATTGAATTAATTTACAACTCCTCCGATAGAAGCTACTCAAAGAATATACGTACCTGGAAATTCCATATATTTTTTAAATTTTAAAGCGCCGAATAAAATTGATTGTAGATACTTAAATTTACATTTTGTAAATGCTTCTGTTTACTGCTAGCCGTGAGACAAATAGCTCGTGTGGTGAGCACATTTATTTTTGCAATACCACCCGCGGTCTTCACTTTATCTAATTCGGCGTTTATTGTAGGGATAGTGCGAATAGAATCGTAAAATGCTCTATAAAACTGTTCTTAAGTCCATTCTTGAACGACCCACTTTATTAGTTTCGGAGTTCAGTTGTTATAAATAAAATTTATATAGAATATAATCATCGTGTTATATAATTTTTATTTTCAGTCAGTAAGTAGAAAGCTTAACTAAAAATAGAGTCAAGTCCTAAGAGTATACTTAAAAATATATAGTGAAATAGGATAAGCTACTTTTATTGTTCTGTGGAAGGAACCTAAGGGTGCTACAACGACTATATTTCATAAGCAATGACTCGGTAATTCATTACTCCCAACTGACGCTCTGCGACTGATCATTTGTGCGCAATGCGCCCGCCGCCACGTGATTACAAACACTCAATGGAAATAAACAGTGCGCTGTGTGCACCACAATTTCATTGAGCGTTGGTAAACGCACCTAATGTGTTATGATAATATAATCCTTACTTATGAGAGTTTACTATTGGTTTATTATTTATATTGGTTTTAAGCAATATTGATATTATGTGAAAAGTAATTCAGTCCAAAATTTAATATCAAGCTTTAAGTAAAAAAAATATCGGTTATACTACTCTGGAGGCATTGTGTTGAGTATCGGAACCCACTGCCGCGCTTAGACCAAACCAGAGCAAAGAAATGAAATAGTTTAATTTCTTCGAGTGGGGATAGAACCCACAATCAGTCACGTTTACAGACTCATTTGTGCCACAACTGGCCTCAAAATAGACAGAATTCTGCGAAAATCAAGGAGATCGAAGTGCCTTACACAAGGTTATATCCGCTTATCCTGCTGTGCCCGGGATACAGCGTGAAGCTGAAAAAAAATTGTTTATACTATTAATTTTGGTGCCTGATGTCAAAGAGGACGATAAAGGATTTGCACCGCATGCAAATGACAGTGTATCGATTTGCGGTGCAGCTCGCAATCAGTCGCATTGACACAGGCGCCGCCGCCGCCGCCGCGCACCGCCGCGCACCGCGTCGCCTCCAGCCCTCCACTGTCGCGACTACATTTTTCATCCCCCTGACATCCGCTCTGTTAGCGTCAGCGCACCCGTAATTTATGCCGACGTAACCCATGCAACGGATAGGACTACTGGTTCACGTTTGGTGATGTCGATTTTGTCATCTTGAACAAGGAAATGGTGTTTCCATTCAGGTGCTGTTTACTATCTTCGATGAACTATTTATATAGAAATAATTCACCAAAACGACAACTGCTTAGATTTTTTAAAAATGTGTACAGATTAATCGAGGCCGGTCGTGGCGCAACGGCACGACGTGTGACTGCAAAACCTGGACTGGTTGTGGGTTCGATCCCCACTCGAGGAGATGAAATATTTACTTAAATTTATATTTCCATTTCTTCGCTCTGGTATCGAGGTTAAGCGCGGCGTTGAGTTCTGCCACTCAACATGCAATGCCTCCAGAATTCGGCAGAAAGTGGAGAACGGAGTGTCTTAACACTAGGTTCCCTCTGCCTACCCTGCTGTGTGCGGGATACAGCGTGTGTACAGATTAAATTATCATAAATGATAACCTCATTTAAAGTAATTTAATCTGCGCACGTGCGTTTCTATTTTTTATAAATAACCTTTGCGTGGTATATGGGCTTTAGAAGGTTTACATGATCACGATTCAAATATAATTTAAAGGACTAAATAATTCTAAATCTTCATTTGATTGAGATAAATATATAAATATTTTTTTTATTAGTGTATCATATTGGGTTTAAACTATTATTAAAAGTTCTTAATTCACTCAATCGTAAAAATGTGTTTTGGGCGTCTTTGAACCGTTTTATTTGTATATAATTACAATAAAAATGTTTATACAAGATATAATGAACACACGCAAAAATATTCCAATTTTGAGACAAACCCTTTTATATCTAATTGAATAACCTAAAGCTGATAATAAAGTTGGGAGTACCACGAGTTTTAACGTCCCCAGTATGAGTGTTATCTAATTTAATTTTGAACTTACCGATAGTAACAAAAGGCTGGTTTTGTCTCGCATTGTGAATTACAATGCTATTAGTGCTTTCTGTGATTAATCACTTATTCCACTCTAACATTGTAGTAAGTTCACTGGAATAAGGACAGTCACGTTAAAGGGGACGTAAGAGGGGTGAGCTTGATGGAAAAGGCGAATAATGGCCCGTGATAGTTTTAATAGCACTCTGTACTTACGGTGTAATGTTTCACAATTAAATTGTTTGTATTGTTTGACTCTATTACGCCCCCAAAACTTTAAATAAATTACGATAGTTTCTTTGTTATGAAGTAATTTGCTTAATAAATGTATAATAAATTTATATAAAATAATGAGGCAGAGTAAAAGTGGATAATGGTGGTCGGGAGACAATATCGATCAGTACGAGATCTAGCTTATACATACATAAGAACCGGGTGGTGCGACGTTACGCTGAGCTAACAAACCGTCCCCCGTTGCTTGCACAGCCAAGATTTACAGTGAACGCACATAAATAGTTTTTGTACCAAATAGAAATAAATTTTATGGTCAAACAAAAAGATGAGTATTTATTACTTCACTTTTGTAACATTATTACCTACAATTATAGTAGCATAAACATGAACTAATCCATGCTTTGATTTATAATTTTTTTCTTTAATCGAGAATTTATTCAGCAAAAAAAAAATCTTGGCGGTTATAACGGCCGCTATACCGCTAATAACCGCAAGTACATTTCATATTGTATACACACATTTATTATATAGATTATTTTTTGATTGGTTTACCATCTCAGAATGCCTAAAAACAAGAAGCTTATTGTATTTAAAGGCATATTGTATTTAAAGGCAGGCACCAAAAAAGTTCATAGAGCCTGTCAACTAATGGATGAGGAATTGCAAAACGACGAGGTTGACTAGGTTGTAGATATGTACTATGCGACATCTGGGCTAATACTGAGTGCTCAGAATACGATTAAAAGATCACAGGATACGATGCTGAAGCTTATTTATATCTGATATTTATGCCTCAACGAAGCTTTACCGGTATTATCTACCTACTGACTGGTATTACCCGCTGTTGTATTTACTTTGACCGGTCAAAGTAGTTTTTTTTTTAATATTGTACCAAATTTGTAATACTTATTGTTTTTGATAAATGTGAAAATAAAATAAAAATCAGCTTCACGCTGTATCCCGCACACAGCAGGGTAGGCAAAGGGAACCTAGTGTTAAGACACTCCGTTCCCCACTTTCTGCCGAATTCTGGAGGCATTGCGTGTTGAATGGCAGAACTCAACGCCGCGCTTTGCCTCGACACCAGAGCGAAGAAATGGAAATATAAATTTAAATAAATATTTCATTTCCTCGTGTGAGAATTGAACTCGCAACCAGTCGGTTTTTAAAGTCACACTTTTTGCCTCTGCGCCACTACTGGCCTCAATAATGATAAATGTGCTTCTGTTAAATTAATAGTTGTTGTAAGTTTAATAATAAAAAATATTAATAAGGAAATATTGATTATTATTCTTAAGTAATACCCATTTTGACCTTATTATAATATATGAGTTTTTGTTTAGTTGCGTAGTTGATGATGATGTTTATTTAATCATTTATGTATAAGTGGATACTCTATTAAGTACTTTATATGTCTAAATCACAAAAAAAAAACAATATGAATGAGACGTAGCTAATCAACTAATCAATGAATAAGGCGCAATTTACAATTTTAATAGCTTAAAATACCTATTAAACGTAATTCCCAAACATTCGAACGCTAAATCAATTCTATCATCACATATATAAATATATATATAATACTATCTAATTATAAGATCCTATCAACGCACGCGCCTAGATACAAATTACACAGCATCAGTGGCTCCCAATAGATATCACATCCGCCACGTTTTCACGGCAAAACCAAACAATTGCCTTTCCATATCATTACGGGTAACGGGCTTATTACGCAGAGAAATTTAACAAGACCAACTCAGCGACTGTAATGGAGTCGATGGAGATAATTTGCTCCATTTACGACATCTTTTAAAGATAATAAATCTTCCGGAACGTACTATACGTTTTACGGGTTTGATTGAGCAACTTTATCTGAAATCTATTTAAGTTACATTTAAACAATTTGAGAGTGAATAAGGAAACCATTTATTTCTTTCGAGGTTTCCATGTTAATTGGAACCACGTCTGATGAGTTGATTGTTCAAATTTGCATTTATAACCTTTATTCACGATAAATAAACAACTTTTGAAACAACAATGATACCAATTATTCAATTCTATTTTATTGTTTCATAATTGATATTTTGCTATCAAAAACAATTATTTATTGATATTTTATGATTGTTTTTATTTTATTTTAGTAGTTCTCTCCCCTAACTTCGTTTGCGTGGATTTATTATCACCATGTACTTGCTATCCCACTTTCGTTCACCATCCGTTGTTTAACATTTTTAATTTTTTTAGTTATTTTTTTTTAATAATGTCACGTAAACTTTTTACAGTTTATACTTTTTAATATTTTAGTAGCGTTATATATGTAGGCATATAGAGAGCAATCACTGTTTCAGTAATGAAACATTATAATTAAACACAAAGTTGTAATTACATTTGTGATGTTCTATATTATTATAATGTAGACAAAACAGTTAAACAGTTAAAAAACGAACGTCTGAAGCGTAAAACTTGTATATGTAATTGCACCAGCGCCTTTGCAAGCGCTGCGTGTTATTTAAACGAAATTGGAGCCAACAAGTTAAACCTTTTACCATATCGTAAAAAATATAGTAGACTGTAGATCGCGTCAAATGCGGGGTCGTTAACTTTTTAACAAGCTGATTTAAAGGGAATTGTGGGATATGTACGGGAGATAAAGTTTTATAATATAAGCTAATACTTGAGCCAGTTATATCATTTTATGTTATAGGTACTGAATTTTTGTTTAATATTTAAATTCATATCTTTGGACTTTCAAGTAAACATACTTAATTTTATTTCTGTTCTATTACATATATTTTTTTTAATCAGCTTCACGTTGCATCCCACAAATAGCAGGGTAGGCAGAGAGAACCTAGTGTTAAGACACTCCGCAGTCCGTTCCTTACGGTCCGCCGAATTTTTCGTGGCATTGCATGATGGAACTCATCGCCGGGCTTTTGCCTTGATGCCAGAGCGAAGAAATGAAAATATTAATAAATAATAATTCATTCTCCCGAGTTGGGATTGAACCCACTACCGTCGCGTTACAGTCACACTCTTGTGCCCCTGCGTCACGACGTCCTCAAAATATACTTAGATAATTTTTATTAATAGTATAACAATTCAGTACTATACCTTAGTTTTATTGCGCCAGTGAGAAATTAGTGAGTGCGACTAAACCACAAACAGCTAGTTATATAAATAAATCAAATATAGCACTTCCGTGAAGTATTTAACTTATTCTCTATGTATTGTAATTGTTAAATATTGTTAGGTTATTCTTCACTTATCGTTTCAATGTGAAATGTCCCGCTAAGCATAAGCGAGGTACATTCGTAATCAACTCTTACACTAGTAATGCCGGGTTACACAAATAGAGGCGGGTGTTCGTGTAAATTAATAATTTCCGTAGGAGCTAACGGCTTTTTAAGCTTACGCTTTTATATGCCAAATTTAAAACTTTATAATTTGAAATTTTTAAAAGAACTGGGTAATAAATTACCCTGTTCTATACTTTTTACCATTTGGAGAAAAATATTGTATGTTGGGTTAAAGCATCGTCATGTATCTTATAATCCGACCGATAAATCTACAGTTTTAGTTTATTCATATCACAGCACATTTTAGTCAGCTATACTTTGTAGCAGGGTGAGCAGAGGGAGCCTAGTGTTAAGACACAGATTTCTGAAGGCATTGCGTATTGAGTGGCGGAACTCAACACCGCGGTTTTGCCTCGACACCAGAGCGAAAAGATGAAAATATTAAATATTTCATTTCCTCGAGCGGGAATCGAACCCACCAGTCCCGTTTACAGTCCCCCTTCACCACGATTACTCTACACCTTACAAATTACAATACCTATTTCATATTAATTTTAAATGTTAAATGATAAATTTTGAAAATACTTTATTTATTATCTCGTTATAATAATTATCTACACCTAATTCAAAACGTTACTTAACCATATAATATTGAAACAATTGTTTAAACGCTCGTGCTCTCACTGTACCTATATATATGTAACTGGAACTCGTATTTTGTAAAGTGTAACAGGCCGTGTTAATTATCATAGGCCCTTGTAATGCTTGTAATTTGTAAACCAACCCCTTAACTAACTAGCTTTGGCGATGTTATATACAAATTAACAAATAATAACACTGACTAAGAAATGATGATGATAATGTTCCAATTACATATGCTTGGAGTATTTAATTCGATATTTTTATTTTGGCCAGTCGTGGCGCGAGGGTACTGGCATTTGACTGTAAACGCGGCAACTGAGGTCGTGGGTTCGATTTCCACTTGAGGAAATGAAATATTTAATGTTTACGCTTCTTCGCTCTGGTGCCGCGTCAAAGTACGGTGAGTTCCGCTACTCAATCAACACGTCGCGCAATGCCTCCAGATTTCTGCAATATGCGTGAAGCTGAAAAAAAATTAAGAAGAGCTAAACGTCCTAGAGTATGAGAATAACATTATTATTTTTTACATAAAATATCCTCAATTCTTGATATGTTACAATAAATTAACATTGTTACGATTAAAAGTATTTAAGTACTCTAAAATTCTAAATTCAATTGCACATACAAAACTTGTTCTATCCGGCCGGCAGTTGACCCAGCTTCCAGAGTGCCTAAACACTTTAAATATAATTCACCTAATAATAGGCTGAAAGCATAATTAGCATACCAAAACGAAGCTTGACGCTTGTTAACCAACCAACAGCATTAGCATTAAGTATCCACTTAGTTCTTAAGCTGTAGTAACACAATTGAAAAGTCACTCGTTTTTATTATTTATTTACTTTATGGGTTGAGAGCTGCAATTTTTTTATATAAATTCATAGATAAAAAATTATAAAGATTAAAGTAGAATAGAGTTAATAGTCTTTTTTAATCTTCTTATTCTATCTTATATCTTGTATCTCTCTTGTAAAGTGGACAGCGTAATTAAAAAAAAATATTCGGTAAAACAAATTTACCACAAGGCGAGTAGTCCTTCTCAAGTAATTCTTTGTAATATATTCGTTTGTTAAAGAAACAGTTTTAGCCCTTACGTTCCGCGGTAATGCATATTGCAATTTGCTGCATATTTAAGCAAAAAAAAATATATAAAAGAATATCATGTACTGACTAGATTATCTTCTATAAAATAAAAATAAATAATTCCTATAAAATTTGATTAAGCTACGAAATTATATGATATTACACTTACAATTAAATATATATTTAATTATAACTTTTTTATTTAATAAACGTTAAAAATAATATTTTATAAAGCGATATAAATTGATTAAA
Organism: Heliconius erato x Heliconius himera; assembly: GCA_013421005.1. Classification (NCBI taxonomy): domain Eukaryota; kingdom Metazoa; phylum Arthropoda; class Insecta; order Lepidoptera; family Nymphalidae; genus Heliconius; species Heliconius erato x Heliconius himera. The sequence goes on from JAATLQ010034581.1 coordinate 299,193, forward strand.
TATATTTATACATTATTAGCACCAGGAAATAAAATAGCCGGTGTATATAATTCTCGATAAATATAAATTTTCAGTATAAATAATGATCAAATATTTTTCATAACAGATTATTTTCTATCGCCTCATATAATAATATTGAAGAATGTTATGAATTTGGCGTAACGTTTGGCGCTCGGTTCTCTCTGACCACCCCGCAAGGGATAAAGTGTGAAGTTAAGTAAGTAAGTAAGTTATGAATTTAATTAAATGTATTTCCGCTTTCAGGACGTTAATAGAAAAAAAAGAAATATAAAATGAAGAAAAACATCCATGTAAACTGTTTATATTATTATTGATAGTTTATATTTTATTTTATTATATATTAATCATGTTCATGCTCCGATACTCAATCTCGGGTGCACAAACGAAGTACAAAGCCAGTTTTTCTAGCGAAGTGGAATGCAGTCTAATGCACCTGTCGCATAGTGAGCAAAACTAGAACTTATCTACTTACCTACTGCTATATAAATTAAACTTAAAAAATTTTTTTTAGTATATGGTAAATGAGCTTTCAAAATAATCCACCAAAAACTTCATAAAAAGGATAAAACACGAAAACATTATAAAAACTTTAATAATAAATATAAACAAAATCGACACAACGACATTCTGGATTCTAATTTCCTTCATATATGAAATACTTTAGACGCATAATACAAAACGAATGCCGCAAAAAGTTGGCGAACTTTGAAAGAACGCACGACATGGTAGCAGCACACGCACCCTGAATAAAAATCATTTATAGTTCACCTACTTCCTTTATATTCATCGAGCAACCACTGCTCTAAATTTATAGACGTAAACTCATAGTGAAAATCAAAATATTAAATTTGCACACGTAATAATATTATGTATCGAGATCGAGATCTATTTTTGAGAAGTTACAGCTGGTGTGGTCGAGGACGTTTTAAGCCCAACCTTAACTTCCCTGAACAGTGATTGAGGCCTTTTCAACTTCTTGCTTCAATGGTAAATGTGTCAAAGAAAACTTGGGCAAGAACAGGATGGTTCTTGTTTTGTTCTAATTACTTATGCGGTTTTGTTTCGACTATACCTAGGCCCAGATTCTGACATTTGGTTTTAGAGGTAGACTGAACTCCTCCCGTATCGCCCTCGCCCCTAACCGCTGGAGGTCGATATCGGCCTCGGAATGAAAATAAATTGAATTCAGTGCTTTTTTAGGCTTATCTTGACCTCTTTTATTTTTTTTTATTCAGGCTTCTCAGGCATAAAGAAATTTATATTTGTCTAATTCTTACGTTATATGGCCGAGTTTAGGCACTGTGTGCTAGCCAGTGACACTAATGCCATAATTAAACTAAATTTTAAATTTTACACATGGTATAAGTATATAGTATAATACGTAATATGATCAAAAATAGTACACGTAATATGTTGGCAGTTCTCCAAAACGCTCAAATTTTAATTTCCTTGTGATTACTCATTAATAGTAAATAATTTTAATAAGATGAATATCGTATTAAATACTTAACTAAATAATAAACAAGGCGTCTAGACAAGTTTGATGATTTAGTATATACAAAAATATATTTTAAGAAAAAACCTTCAAAAAATTGAATATTTTACGTGGAGATTTGGTGTGTTCTTATTTCTTTTCAAAAATATTCGTGAATAAACTATATTAATTTTATTTGCTATTTTTAATGAAATAAGTACATACTTAAAGTTTTTAATAATAAAACGTGCTTATAATTTAGGTGTAGCTACACAAAAATCGATCGCAAAAAAAGTTCATAAAAATAGCGTCATTGATCGAGCGAGCTTTTGTTTTAAATATTGCCACGAAAATACGTTATCTAACGTAGTGTTTATTTTGGCTTATA
>JAATLQ010034582.1:0-23601 GCA_013421005.1 Heliconius erato x Heliconius himera
TATCAGATTTATATTGTATAAGGAAATTCCAAAAAATATCTAAATACGAAATGAGAGCCAAGTAAAATGTTAAGTAGTGTTTACTTCTCAACTTTACAGACATATTTTTTAACAAAAAGAAAAACTGACTTCCACCGGATACCATATTCAGAACCTAACCAAACTCATCATCATCAAACTATCCTTGAAGTATATATATCCTTTCCAATAAAAAAAGAATAATCGAAATCGGATGGCCTTATATTGTGGATTTGTAGCGCACATACTTAAAGCAAATTTAAGACTTCTCTCATGGATAAAATTGTCAGAAATGGACCAAATTAAATTGGGTCCACACAGGAAGCACTACCTTTTAAATAAAAAAAAAGACTCATCAAAATTACTGCGCCCAGCCAAAAGTTCTGAGGTAGCACACAAAAAAAACCAGTCGAATTGATAACCTCCTTCTTCCGAAGGTTAGTTAAAAATAATGGAAGATCTATGTGGTTGCTGAGTTCTATGTCGACACCAGATAAAATTCAACGGGGCCTTAACAAATATTCTATATTTCATGTAATTATATTATTTAATTTACAGAGTTTATAGAGTTATGAAGAGTTCAGAAATTAAAAAAATAAATGAGCTTCACGTTGTATCCCGCACACAGCAGGATACGCAGAGGGAACTTAGTGTTCCCACTTTCTGATGAATTCTGGAGGCATAGTGTGTTGAGTGGCGGAACTCGACGCGGCGCTTAGCCTCGACACCAGAGCGAAGAAAAGAAAATATAAATTTAAATAAATATTTCATTTCCTCGAATGGGGATGGAACCCGCGACCGGTCCATTTTACAGTCACAATTTGTGTCCCTGCGCCATGACTGGCCTCCACAGCATAATGATGACGTTTTATCTAATCACAGCGTATTTGATACGGACTTCCATATATTGTATCTACTAGCGACCCGTTCGCAGCTTCGTCCGCTAGAACGATTACTTATTTGCTTATCTCAATTATTTTTGTATTCAAGTAACGTTGTAATTTTTCAATATCCATATACTAAAAACAAGTTTCAAATATTTAAAAAAATATATATTTATTGAGCAATTTTGCCGAATCTAATAGTTTATGTTCATATAATTTTTTTACTTATGATTGATGATTTAATCTGATAAAACAAACTCAAAATATCAAGTCAAGTTTGCCATAATACAATCGAGTAATTCGTAGGGAACGTTACGTACGTTTTAGAAATGCAGTGTTTACTTTCACATCGTAGGAAATGTGAAAATTTATACAAAAAAGAAATTTCTTTGTAATATTTTGTTTGTCTCTCTTTGATTTCACAATAACCGTGTTTTTCCATATTCATACAGTTATTGCAGTATACGAAAACACAAACAATTTTTAATTGTATATCTTATTTTCTGTTTGTCTGCGCTAATCTTCTGACTATCTATACTAATGCTAGTTATTATCTCGAAGTTTTCGCGAGGTCAGAATTTACGCGAGAAAAAAACTTCATTTTTAATCTCACAACCATGATATATATATGCAATCTTGATAAGAAAATTCGACGATTTGTATAGGTTTATTTTTTTTTCAATTTGTGTAACATAAAAAATATGCGGTAAATAGTTTATATTTTTATTTTTAACATTTAATAAAAGAGCTAACTTTATAATTTGATGATATCATAAGATTATATGAAATCCAGCTGTTTCCTGATATTTTTTTAGCAAAGGTAGGTAAAAAACTTCACTTTCCACTTCCCGCCGAATTCTAAAGGCATTGCGTGTTAAGTGGCGGAACTCAACGCAGTGCTTTTGCATCGACACTAGAGCGAAGAAATGAAAATATTAATTACTCGAGTGGATATCGAACCCATTACCCACAACTTGTCGCGTTTACAGTTGCAGCACGCTTGTAATCGTTCTAAGTATTTTTTTTTATTTATGCAATAAAAATGTTGAGTATATGTAATAACATTATTATAATACGTAACGTGTTAAAATAATATGTAATTACGTATTATTATAAATACAACTAATTAGTAGTTTATGCTGTTTATGGCTACACAAATGGCTAAAACAGTTATATTTAATTAATAACCATAAAATACGTTGCTTACGAGACTATTAATAATTCTTACAAAGTTAACACACTATGAGTCTATGTTGACCATATTTCCAACCGGCTATTACATACATCTGCATATACAACAAGCAAATAAGTATATATAAACACACATACATACATTTTATATAATAACAATTCGTCAACTTACCTCGACGTTCCCACGTATACTACAGTTTAAGAGTCGTTCGGCTTAGACTTTGTAATAATCACCAGGCCATATAGCCTAAGATCCCAACGCATAAATATGCAGATATTTGTTTTTTTTATTAAACTTATTTTTCTTGTGAATCCAACATCATTTGAAAGAAAATTATACAAGAAATGGCAAAAAAATTGATTGCCACCTCTCATTCAGCCGCAACCCCAGGGTTGCCAGATTGAAACAAGTTACTTAATGTTGATTATATGCACTCACGTATTTTTCAAGCGATTTATACATGTAGATCAAATTAAAGCTTTTCTTTTCTCAACGCTATAACACATGGTTGCCTGTAGAATAATTGCCGCAAGCAGAGGTTGTCATCCTTTGAATTATTTTTTCTCATTCCGGGTGACTGATAAGATAATAGAAGACGAAATGCCCGGGGGTGCCTTGTATTTTAAAGAAAAATATGTAAAAAATACATAAAACATATAAAAGAGTTAAAGTCAATCATTATTCCAATTGTCTATGTACGAAATTAAAATTTTAAGGATATGGAATACATAAAGAAAATTATGTAAAGATAACATCATGCTTGTTTTTATTGTCATGATATTGTGTCTTTGCTAAAACTATTTTCCAAATACTGATAGACTTTTCTAAATTATCATTTTAAAACTTTAATTATTTAATAAGTAAAGAAATTTTTACTAATTTCGGTCTACTAATTTATGGCATAGGCGAAAGTGTTAGAGGGAATGAAAAAAAATAATATGCGGTAATTTAAGCGGACAGGTCGGAACTGCGCGAAGCATTTACGAGGGAGTTTAGGAGGGAGGGAGGTAGGTCAGTATGGTGACAATAGAATGAATAAGACTAGAAAGCTTATATTGGAAATTTGCAAGGAAAGGAATTTGTTTGTGGCAAACGTCGTGTTAGCCACCAAATAAATTTACATGTATGATAAATACATGGGTGCAAACGGAAGGGAAAAGTATCATTGATTTATTCCTAATGGATCCGTGTATAAAAACCAAGTTATGGACACGCGAGTATTTAGGGGAGCTGGTCTAGTCTCCAGGAGTGAAATGAATTGATATAAGATTAAAAATAGGTGACCTAAATGTGAATTGCCTGCTGTAGGCAGACAGTGCAGATGCAGTGCAGATTGCAAGGTGCAGGCTTTAGTCACTACTTTGAAAGAAGGGTGTATAAAGAAAGGTGGTAATAATGGTTTAAATCTGAATGCGTTAGACAAAGATTCTGGTATTTGAATGAAGAAAGGACGGAATGCAAGATTAGTGTAAATGGTAAGATATAAGAACAAGTGAATGAAGAAGTATATTTGGGAGGTATGATCAGTAGAGATGGAAGATACGAGATGGATGCAGAAAGGCGTGTTGCTGCCGGTAACAGGGTTAACGGTGCCTTAGCTGCATTGCTGAAAAGTCAGTCAGCACAGCTGCACGTTTGGCCGTACACAATGCAGTGTTGATACCGACGCTGTTATATGGCAGCGAAACGTGGAATTACAGAAGAAGAAAAAAAGAAGGATGAATGCTGTGGAGATGCAATCTCTTTGTAAGATATGCGGGGATCGAATGCGCAATGAAGAGGCACACAGTATAGTAGGTTGTACTAGTAAGGATGTAACGGTGAGAATGAAGAAGAACATGCCCAGGTTTTTTTTGCACGTCGAGCGAATGAGTGACGAAAGGCAAAAAAGGTTTAATATTAGGGGGAGACCTCTTTTGACCTTTGAAAACTTAGTATCAAACATACTTGAGGAAGGTCACGTAAAAAGGATGAGGACCCCCTGGAGAGCATGTATGAAGAGGTTGACGACAGTGGACGAGGCGAGAGAAGTATATAGAGACTAGACGAGAGTTCTCTGTGATTACCCTGCTAGGGATATGAGTTATGTAATTACTACAGACTAAAGTCTTATCAGCATTTCCAAATTTTAATATATTTTCAGTATCTCTTATTTTTCGTTCTCTTCTTAAAATGAAAATATTAAATATTTAATTCTACCGAGTATTATTTATTTATTCTTGCTGTTAGTACTGTAAATGTTTATATAATTAACGCCAGGGGATCAAATAAAAACCTTCTTTAAAAAATGGATGAATATATAAATAAAAATCACAATGAGTTATAAAAACATCAATAATAAATAAAGAAAAATAGCTGTCTTAACTTGTGGAAATATTATAATTGTGGATGATTGACCCTAGGGTTACACAAAAATATTTAGTAGAAATTAGATTTTCCCTCATAAGTACCTGTGCGTCTGTGCTCATAGTTTTTAATGCACTTAGGTATAATAAAAATTGTCCTTATAATTATAATAAAGCGCTATCACTCCTAACGTTCCTAACATAGTGTAACGAAAATCGGGGCAAATATTTCACTGTGATGACTATCTAGGTATTGCTCTGTACTAAAAGTTATTTACTGTACTAAAAGTTATTAACTAAAAGTTTTTTATTTTTGTTTCAGAACAACTTTATTGCAGCTGCTATTTAAGGTAATTTCACTCTATTTAACACTAGAATCCTAATCTACGCCTGCGAGACGTAGATACAACCGAATACCTTTGGTCTCTTTCGGTTGAAGCTAGTCGCCATTTCAGTGGCCGACAGGAGCTCTCGGACGATTCCCTTACTATTAATGTAAGTCCTGCCATTTCTGATTTTTCGAAGTATAGCACGCCTGCGAGACGTATGTTAAGGCTTGGTGTAACTTTTAATTAGATGTGTGTGATTTTATTTTTGTTTGTTTTTCGTATATATTATGTCTATTTTCGGCATTGTTTCAGATATAAATATGTTACGGTCTAAAAGATTACGTGAAGACGACATTATTGCAATTTTAAACAAGGAGAAGGAAAAATTCTTTTTTTAAAGAATCAGATGCCAATGTTGAGGATAACCAGATTATTGAGGCTGACCGAAAACGAAGACGAAAATAATTATGTGACTGAAACAGTCTTGTCTTTACAAGAATCGGGTCCTAGTGAAGAAACTAACTCATAACTTGTTGCAGAGGCTGATCTATTATCTAATGAGATGAGATGAACAGGTCGATAAGTGTTTATACAGAGATTCTAGGCATGGCTTTTGTTAATTCTGCTATAATATATGGCTACAATATAGCGAAGAACAATAAAGGATCGTAGAATAGAAAAAATCGTGAAGCAACTCAGCACAGATTTGGTTACGTATCAGAAGGAGAAGAGGTTAAAACTTCGACATTGAAAAGACCTTTACAAGAAAAAATAAGCTGAATTCTCGTAAAACCTGCTGATTCAAATAATGAAAATTGGGAAGAAATACCCGAACCAAAAACGTTAATACTTCCATATGCTCCTATCCAAAAGGAGAATGCCAGAATTTGTCTGTTATAAATGTAAAAAAATTGTGTATGGTGAGCACAAAAGTGCTATGTGTCTAGATTGCTCTTAAAGTTCAGCTAGTTTTTTAAAAATATGATCAATTTATTATTAATCAGATTTTTAAAAATTGATTTGTTTACTTTACTAAGAATAAATAATTAACTTAAAAACGTCTTTTTTTAACATATATTGCTCATGTTATGTTCGCTTATTAATATGTTTTAGTTGATTTTGAAAAAGTATTTTTTTTTTGTTTCAAATTATGCATATTTTTTTTATTCTGATAAATAAATATCATATTTATAATTCATAACAGTCTTGTTTTATTATTTTCCAAAGTAAAGTTTCTGCTTAACAATATTTCTAATATAAAGCTATTTTTGCACGCAGATAGTAACTTATATGTGCGCATCTCAGACGTAAAATAAGGCTTTGTGTAAGTCTAAAAACGAGAAGGCTTATAGAGTTAATTTTTTTTAGCGAAATATTAACAAAAGTATTACAGTGATTTATCGTTGAATTCAATTACCTTTCCACTCCTGTCGTATAAAAAACAAATGACGTCAGCAAATTCAAAATCAAAGTTAACTCAAACATCATCACTCCAAATCAAAATGTGTATACTTAGCAATATGCTCAAATATCTCATTTGACCTGCGCTTTTTTAATTTGATATGCATTTTTATTGCATTTAGAAACAATAAATCTTTCAAAATAATTTTATTGCATTTTGTTTGCTTTGTATCTTCTATTTATATTTATCTACAGTAAAAAGTAGACAACTAATTGACATTTGCCGACTCCTAGTCATAAACCGTCAATAGCGTTTAGCCATTTCTCTTTGAATTTCTTCAAATTTATCAATGCAATATTAGTTTTGTTTATTGTAACTCTATTACATTATTTTCCCTATGCAAAATCTTAAGACTTTTGAGAGAAACCAGTCCTGTCCAGTCCCAGCAAACGAGCAGAAAACCAAGTTAGAGTATTTTTAACATTTTAAAGTGCTATTCCACACTTAGGTAAGAAAAATACTTATTGAGAAAAAAAAAAATTAAAGTTTTTAACGTAGCGAGATTTGAACCCGTGTCTCTTTGAAACTGCCCAAGCGCTCTGACCACCATGCCATAAATTCTCATCAAGCTATGTCGAAATTCATATAAGCTTGTTACAACTTATTGTTAGCAATTTATGTTGTTAGCATCTTAATAAGTATTTTTCTTTCCAAAAACTCAGTTTATTAAATTAGTAAACACTCTCAGTTTATTGAAATGTAATTATCCATAACAACTTTTCGTATTATAAAAATTATACACATTTTTTTTAATTCATAATAAAATACTCGCAAGAATTGTCACCCTTTATTATATTATGGAACCATGATGTAATTAATAACTTAGTAGACCGATATTTATAAACATTCATTTAATTACTAAATAATTTAGTAGTTTTAAAATGATAGTTTAGAAGAGTCTATTAGTATTTAGAAAATAGATTCAGCAAAGACTCAATATCACATCATAAATACATAGTTTTTTGTATGTGTTTAAAATTATCATTTCACAGACAGACATTTAGAATAAAGTTAACTTTAAGTTTATTACATGATATTTTTCTTTAAATCATACGACAGCCCGCTCATTGTCTTCTATTCTCATAGTCAACTGGAATGGGAAGAAAATATTCGAATGATGACAACCAGTGCTTGCGGAAGTTTTTTTGCAGGCAACCATGTTTTATAGTGGTGAGAAAGGAATAAGCTTTAATTCGATATATAAATCACTTGAAAAACACGTCATTGCAAATAATCAACATTAAATGACCTGTTTAAGCCTAGCAACCGTCTGGGGTAGCGGCTGACCGAGAGGTGACAACCATTTTTTTTCAATTTCTAATGCGATTTACTTTCAAATAATATTGGATACACATAAAAAACGTGCGAGTGCAAATTTCAAACAAAAACTATTTACAATAAATTTAATTGAAGGTGCAGCACGAGTTTTTAAGGCAACCTTGGTCTAACCTATTTTACTATCATGTATCATTCTTAATTAAAAAACAGATATCTACAGATTCATACAACGGGATCTCGTACTAATATTGTATGCAAACTCACACAATATATTCTAAAGGTTGGTCCTTGGTTGTTTTATATGGTAGCTAACAACTAGCCTATTTGCGTACTATTTTTAATTAATAGTTAATTCAATCTATTGTATTTTTTTATCAGCTTCACATTGTATAAGACAGAGATAAATATAGTTTATGCTCCTACTAGTTTTTCGAGTGATGAACACATCGAAATTTAGCTGATATAAATGATAACTTACGTTAATCTAAGATGAACTGCTTAATATTAAAAGTGTTTAACTTAAGAAAAATTTAGGTTACTACTTAAATTTTATGTAAAAAATTTAATCTTCATAAAAAAAAATTATAATTTAAATCGTAATAAATTGTGCTTTTTTTTCTTTTTAGTTTAATGCAGTGAGGCTTTTTGTTTTTCTTATAATTTTAAAATACTAGGATAGAAGTAAGCAATTGTATAATTTTTGTCTGTCTGTGTACATCTTGTTCGTAACGTCTTTTTGTTTGACCGAGGTAATTTTCACCAAACTAATTTTTATGGGACTTTCACTGACCAGTAGATAAGGTTATGGAACGACACAGAACACTTTTACTCCAAAACGTGGGACAGAAATTTAATAACGCGGACGCTTACTAAATCAAATGTAATTTTTCTATTAAATAAGACAATTTTTTCGAATAAAATTAAATAAAATTACAAAAGACTAAAATTACAATTTATTATGTATTTATTTATAACAACCGTATACATAACCATACTAAGTTAACCAATCAATCTTTCTTAAATACTCGTACACTTAAATATCATTAAACAAAAAAGAAAAGGGCGAGGCCGCGCAGGGGATACTATTACTTAACTTACGTTTCTAAAACAAATTATTTTTTATTTATAATTACATACACACATACATTATTGATTTTTAAAGAGTTATAGTTTTTGCTATAAATGAATTTAGCTTGGGTTGAGTAAAACGGGCATCGATTACATAATATTCTTAAATGCATTTAATGATTCATCAAAGTTAAATAACCAAAGATAAATATATCATTTAATAAAATAAGGCCGGTCGTGGCGCAGCGGCACGAGGTGTGACTGCAAAACCGACTGGTTGTGGGTTCGATCCCCACTCGAGGAGATGAAATATTTACTTAAATTTATATTTCCATTTCTTCGCTCTGGTGTCGAGGTTAAGCGCGGCGTTGAGTTCTGCCACTCAACACGCAATGCCTCCAGAATCGGCAGAAAGTGGGGAACGGAGTGTCTCAACACAAGGTTCCCTCTGCCTACCCTGCTGTGTGCGGGATACAGCGTGAAGCTAATTTAATTTATTTTTTATTTTTTTAATAAAATAAGTTCGAAAGCTTAAAACGAACCATGATTTTTAGGCTTTCTTTTTAATATCACAATATATTATACCTAGAACATATCTCAGTTTAATCGTATACAACATTATATATCATATTCATGTTGTGTACTTTCTTAAATTTTAACCACAGCTTTTCCAGTATTTTCTCCTACTAACATACCAACAAAGGAATCAAAAATCTTATTGAATCCCTCTGTGATATGTTCAGGTGACTTTAGTTGACCACTTTTAATCCATTTAATTAGCTGATCGAATGCTTCTGGTCATTGATGAACCCAACGCGTCGCGATGAACCCTTCAATTCTTAATTGATTGCCAACAATAGATGGTTGCAATATCGAGGCTTTAGGCATTTGAGAAGGATCATCATTATACGAGCTGATACTGCCGCACACAGATACTCGGCCTCTTGAATTCATCTGTCCTATAATAATGCTACTAAGTTCTCCTCCAACGTTATCGAAGTAACAATCGACACCGTTCGGAGTTGCAGCTTTTAGGGCAACTTGGGCGTCTGCGGTCTTATAGTTGATAACCTTGTCGAAACCAAGTTCCTTTTCCAACCATTGCACTTTTTCATCTGATCCGGCGAAGCCTATGACGTTACAACCTTTGATTTTGGCGATTTGACCCACGAGAGACCCTACTGCCCCGGCAGCGCCGGTAACTACTACTGTTTCACCGGTTTTAGGCTGACAAAGTTCTAGGAAACCGAAATAAGCAGTAGCTCCGGGCATTCCTACAGCACCGACACCAAGGGATTCTGATAAGCCTTTCATATTAGGTAGCTTATAAATAATATGTGATGGTATATCATCTGTGGGATCGTCTTTAACGTCTCGCGAAATAGAATAGTCGCACTAGCCATTATGTGTTATAACTTTAGTGCCAACTGGATAATTAGCGTCTTTACGTTCCTGGACTTCTGCCACTTGAAAACCAAATTGGTTGTACGGAACGTCGCTGAAATTGCTGTGGGCCCGCAGGTAGGGATCCACACTGACCCATTCTGTCTTTAACAAAATGTCTCCATCTTTTAAAGGAGGTAGATTATACTCTACTATTTCATAGTCGGTACATTTAGGCAATCCATTAAAATATTTTTTGACGACGTATTTGCGAGCTAACACCATTTTCAGTATATACGTAATTCGTCCTGTAAATAATAATTGTGTCATTAATATCACCTTCACACTTCAAATGAACGATTGTATCAAATATTATTGTAATAGTATTTCGAAAAGGTAGGTTATCGATTTTTTTATATAACTAATCAAATCGTACAATTTGAACTATTATTACAAAACTCAATACCCGTAATATAATTATTTTAAAAATTTGTTGTCCGTCTGTCTGTCTGTCAAAACCCTTTATCTTAGAAACGCTTATAGATATTAACTTGAAATTAAAACTATATACTTATATCTACGGTCCCATGATGTCCTGAAAAAATCGTATTTCTACATTTACTTAAAAACAGATATGGCGGTTTGTATCGTAAAAAATGTGTATTTCGACACTATAAAAGGAATTAAAATTAATGGGGTACTTTCGGTTGACCTACAATTATGGAGCAACAGCTAGCATCTACAGGTAGTAGTTCAAAGTATACATTTGAGGTTAAATCCTTGAAAATAGCCTTGAAAGAGGGGCTCTGGCTAAGCTAAGCTTGAATTTAAGAAAAAGCTCGGAACCTCCAATTTTTGTACCGAACCCTCGATGACAAAGCGCAACTAACGCTTGTCCTGCTTTAAAATTTTATATTTAATTTACGAGATATACCTACTCGTATAATAACCTACCTTGTAGACGTTCAAACGAATACTAGACGGTCTTCCGTAGGTGATTCACTAATAACACATACGTGGAGACAAATATTTATAGCGCGAGATCTTTAATAACAAAAATGACTTGCATAATAACAGTGATTTTTATTTTTTGAATCGCATTTTAAATCTTTCATCATATTATCGTAGACTAAACCTGATAGCTTAACCCTTATGCATAAGAAAATAAACTGAAAATTACAATAATACCTAATTCTCCATTAATTATTTATGGATTTATTTTAAGTAACAGCTGCCACTCGCCACGCAATAACTACAGAATTCGGATACAGTGTGAAGCTAAAAAGAGTTACAGAGTGTATTATAACGGTTTACATAGTTTTTAGGGTTCCTTACCACAAAAGGTTAAAAAGGGAACCCTTAAAGAGTCATTTTGTTTTTCAGCTGTCCTATGGTCTTGAAAGACCTATTTATCTAGAGTACAATCAAAAGATACGATCATTTATGCATCATTTTTGCTGTATTTTGTACGAAATTCGCCGGGTAATCAAAATTTACATTGGACGTCCTGTGGACCTACGATTATGGAATTTGGCAAAGAAAAAACAGTATATAATACAAATAAGGGAAAATGTCAAAAATTGTAATACTATATGTATTTAAAAAATACAAATTTTTGCTTGTAGTTAATTTCATACAAAATGAATGGATACACCCGCATATGTAAGTTTATAAAACCTATATGGTATTTCTTATATTTATTTTATAATTCTTGATTTTCTATGATGAAATTTGGTAAGAAGTGAGAATTTGCAGTACAAATAAAGAAAAATTGGAATTTAAATTAAGAACACATAATAACCATTATAAACTGTAGTTAATTTCACATAAAATGAGTGCATATGCCTGCAAATTTAAGTTTCCCAATTTTTATAGGTTATAAGTCCTGTTGACATTGAAATTGGTATGGAAGCCTCGGTGATCGAGTCCGACTCGCACTTGACCGGTTTTTTTAATTTCACGTTGTGTCCTGCTATATGGAAGCTTATGACGATCCTGGTCGGTTTCCAGGAGGCGTGGGTTCGAGTCCCGCTACGTTCAAATTATACGTTTCCTAAATAAGTAGCTTATGACGAGTTTCGTGTTTCCCTTACACCCCAAATACGAAGGAGTAGAAATAATTTAATTCCAAGAATTTATATGGAACTGACGACCACTGTTTACAATCACATGCTGCCCCGCTGCACTATTGTGGGCTAATACTAATAATAATAATAATAACACTTCCTCGTTATCATATTATTACTAAAGATTGACTTACATTTTATTTCCTTGTTTTGCAACAAACAACAAGGTAAAGGAGAAGTTCACTATGTTCAGTAGTTTTTAATTACGTATATAACAATATTTCTTTTTTATATTCTTCTGTTAGAAATCGGAAGCGGTTATAGTTTTAAAAAAACACGATAAAAGCACACATCGTCCATATGTTTTTAAACGATTTGGAAAGGGATACTACGTAATTGCAATAAGTGATATGTATCACCTAATAACAATATTTCACACTAGTTTCCTTCCAATAAGGGCCGTTGCCGACAAGCAATAGCCCCCGATTGACACAATTCCACTGCTTTTATCATCTTTTTCACCTAAATCTACCCTCTTTTACACGAGTACGCTAACACTTCATATATTTTTCTTGTAGTTTAACAATTTTATGTTATTTTTTTCCTTAACGACAAAAGTGGCTAATATAATCGTTACAGATGATTCCCTATGAATCGCAAAGAATATTAAAAGAGATTTAAATATTTTTATACTGTAAGAGAGAGAGAGAGAGAGTGAGAGATAAGACAGTCAATTAAAATTAAGACAAGACAAAAGTTAATATAAAATGTAAGAAAATATAAAAAAATATGCATCTATGATGTAATAGTTAGAAATATACAATTAGTTTAGCATCATAATAGAAAAGATGTATGACTTATTATATTTCCTATCAAATTCGACAGTCGTCATGATTAAGCACTTTTGTAATTATCTTTTTACTAATCATGGATATCGGTGACTAATACATTGTTTTAATATAATTATTTAATCAATCAATCAGTTTCACGCTGTATCCCGCACAATGCAGGGTAAGCAGAGGGTACCTAGTGTTAAGACTCTCCGCTCCGTTCCCCATTTTCTGCCGAATTCTGGATTGCGCCACGACTGGCCTCAATATATAATACTTAGTTATGTATTAACGTAGAAGATATTGACTTCACCCATTGATTCACTTGCCTCTCACATATAGCAGGCAAAGCGGCGTGGCGTTGAGATCTGTCGCTCAATACGCAATGCCTAGAGAATCTGGCGGAAAGTGAGAAACAGAATTGTCTTAACACTATATTCTCAGGTTCTCTCTCTCTCTCTCTCTCTCTCTCTCTCTCTCTCTCTCTCTCTCTCTCTGCCTTCCTTGCAATGCGTGGAACACAGCGTGAAAAGCAAAAATATATACACTATTATGGTGATACAGACTATGATGAGAGAGAACACGAAAATCAAAATGTTACGAACATAGCACCAAATAGAGACTAGAGTTTAGAGATACGATCCCGTGGTTAGGTAAATATTACCAGCAAATATAAATTAATAATTAGTTTACGAATTCATAGAATTTGGTAATAAAGACTTAAATGGATACGAATACAAACAATATTATGAAAAAAAAAAACTTTCATTTATGTATAATTGTCAACATTAAGTCAAATTTTATGTATAATTTTTTGTTACAATTTTACTTATCCAATAAATTTCTTTTTTTTTCTTCCTTTCTTTTTTATTTCTTCTCAGTTTTTAAGAAATGGCTAGCGGCGACAGTTCTAACGTACCCAAGCATTTAACTTTTTCCAGGTCTAGTGTACCTTTAATAGGGGCTCTAATAGATTATGTATACACTAGTATCGAATATATTTTACATAAATCATTTATTCGTGGAGATCAACTTAGAACTGTGCCCTCGAAGAAGACATTATCGGGATCTTTCATGGCAGGAGTTTGCTTTATATTAGGTTTTATATGCAATATAAAATTAGAAGTGGTGACTTTCGACGAGGAACCTTTGCCATTCGACTTACATTTTATGATAATGAGCAAAGATGAAACACTTTATATCGACGATATTGATGTTTCGAGTGAGTTTTTTTTATATGGAATAGGCTATTTATTTTAAGTTATATTAATTTTTATTTAATCAATTTTTAGGTTTGTATGAAATTTAATAATTGTATCTTTAAATGTAATAGAAAAGATAATAGACGACAGATTTTTTGTAGAGATTTGTTAGTCCTATATATAGATTTATGTAATAGGTTTTAATCTATCTTAGGGGGATTTTGATATTTGAAATACACTTTCCAAAATTTTAGTCAAAGGTTTTTACCTTCGCCTTTTAAGATTATAATTTATGACAGTCGTAAAAAAAATACACACACACACAGCAGGGTAGGCTGAGGGAATCTAGTGTTAAAACACTCCGTTCCCCACTTTCTACTGAGTTCTGGAGTGGCGGAACTGCGCCGCGCTTTGCCTCGACACCAGAACGAAGAAATGAAAATATAAATAAATATTTAATTTTCTAGAGTGGGGATCAAACCCACAACCACTCGATTTTACAGTCGTACTTTGTGACCCTACGCTACGACTGTCATCAATGATTCTCCTTACTTTTTTCAGGGGTGATGTGGTGTATTGAAGCATCTGATGCTCTTCTTATTTTTATTAGTAGCTTACTAATTTGGAATACTTCTAATGTGGTAAATATTATATGCTTATTTTGAATTCTAATAATTTAATTATTTCTCACAACAAAGGCCTGGCAGAATATAGAGCTTAAGGTATAAGTTTTATAAGTCAAATTAACAATTAAAATTTAATACAGGCTTTACCAGTATTTTCTTTTTCAGTCAAATACTTTGTCAAAACCTACAGTAACATGCCTTTGCTTTTAATTTTGTCCACTTTTGATCCATTTAATAATATTAGTAAATGCTTGTGGCCAGTATTTTTCAGGATCCCAACGAGTCACACTGAAGCCCTCAAATGATAAATTATTTATTACACCAGATATCATTAGTGCTTTTGGGTATTGATTGAGTTCACTATTATAAGAACTGACACTGCCGCACACAGCGCCTCTGCCAAATTTATTCAGCTGAGTTATAATAATGCTGCTAATTTCACAGCCAACGTTGTCGAAGTAACAATCCACGCCATTTGGAGCGTCTTCTTTGATTGCCCTTACAATATCTGCCGTAGTCTTGTGCTATCAACTATCAACAGTTTTATCGAAACCTGTTGTGGGCAACGGAGTGTATTTACAGGATCAGAAATATAGCGTGAATATAAAAAAAAAGTATAAATAGTATTTAAAAGGACAAATTTGAAGAAACTATCAATTCTCATTTTCCAGCGTTCTCCATTCAGCGAATATCTTTACTTGCCGTTTCTGGGGGCATCACTAAGGGGGATATTTCTACGTCAAGCGCCTACAACTGGTGCTTTACTGTACACGATGGCCGTTGTCAACGGAAACGTCAACCCACTCTTTCCGACAGCCTTTTCTCTGTTATTCAGTAAGTAAGAGAGAATGAAAATGTAGAGAAATCATTTTAATATTTAAAAAATATTGGCAAGTAGGTAACTAATAGTCGCCTTCAGTATGTTAGTTGGTTACAATGTTCATGAATAGTAGCGAAAATAAAAAATTTAGTTTCACCACAACTGGTGAACTGGCCCTAAATGTGATAAATCACCCAACCACACTTAGGAAAGAAAAATACTTATTTCGAAAACGTATAAAATTTGAACGTAGCGGGACTCGAACCTGGTCGGATTCCAGGAGGCGCGGGTTCGAGTCCCGCTACGTTTTACAATTACAATTTTTTTTCGTTTTCTAAATAAGTAAGTAAAATGTAATTTATTTGTATAAATAATTTTCCTTCTAAGGCGAACTATATTACATGTAGCTATCAAATTTTGTATTTCTAAATCTGTTGAGATTTATTCGTGTTTTTCATCAATAGCAAACCTGAGGACCATAGATATTAACATTCATTTACATTTTTATAAATTCAAATTCAAATAATTTTATTCAAAATAAGAAGTTACATGCTTCATTTTTCAAATAATTTACCACCAGTTCAATAAAGTTAATGCCTCAAGATCTATAATGCCTCAGACTTATAATTTTTTAAAGTGTTATTCCACACTTGGGACTTATAATATGTATTCATAACATTTATTTTTACTTAATATGTATCTAAAGATTGCTAATAATAAGATAATTGATAATACATTTAGATTCTTAAGTTATGAGAAAATATTTATTTTATTTTTTTAGTACTTGAAGCTCTTCTTTGGCTGGACATAGCACGCGTTATACAACTTCGTTGGGAAAAGCGAGACCATTTTAACACGACACGTGACTTGCGTGAGGTGGAGACGTTGTGGAGCAACGATGACGTTCAGAGCGTCGAAGTCAGAAATTATGTTTATTGATATACTAATAAAAATAACATTATTTAGTATATTTTTTTAATTAATTAATTATTTTAACGAAATATTAAACAATTTTAATAATAAATTTGATTTTATTAGTTATGTAAATTAATCAAAAAACATACCTTGGGTTATTTATTATATACTATTCCTAAGTTATGCAAAACACTTCACAACAAAAAAATGATCGTAATATTCTTATTTTATCTATCAAATCTTTCTACTATGTCAAAGTCATCAGGCTTCGGCATACCTAGAAAATATTTTTTAACAACATATTTTTTCGCTCTTATCATATATAACGTAAAAAGTAGATATTGAAACACTTATTCACTTCCAATAGGTATATTTCTTACAATAATGTTAATTATAATTCACTGTACTGCTCACTCCAATAAAAATATTTTCCCGCCCAAATTTGACATTATAAGCGCGCGTCATTTTTTTTCCCGCCAAGCCCTTCCTGACCGCTCGGCGACAGCGTACCCGAAAGTTGCCGACAAGCGGGGTGATGCGAAACACATTTTTACCACATTTTAAAAATGCAAAAATTATATAATCGCAATTTTAAATTAAATTAAATTATCCTATATTGATAACTATTCATCAAATTTACAGTTATGTTACCCTTAAAGATTACCATTTCACGCAAACGTTATAAAATCTATATAACTAGATGAAACATGGGTATATTTAATTAATTTTTCTGACTGTAAATATTATTGATATGGAAAAAATGTTTCTTTATTTGTTGTTATATTTTATTTAAAAAAAAAACACATTTAGACCTAAAAACATAAAGAACATAAACTTTAGCGCAACGTAAAAACTTTTAGGAAAAGATTAAAGAAATATAATAATTTGTAAATGTAATAACCCTTCCTTAGCAGTCGGGAAAAAGCAGGCGGTCCCTTTTTTCCCCTATACCAGATTTTTTCATTGTACAAAGAACAAAAGTAAAAAAACTGTGGTACCTTTTAAGATTGTACTGCGTTGAGTAACTCAACGACGCGCTGTCTTATAATAATAAAAGGTGTACTTTTAAAAAAAAAATTCTAGAAAATAAACTAGAAATTTTATTTAATACGATCTTAAATCAATAAAATGACACAATATTAAAGGTTTATTTACAAAGAAAATCTTATAAACAATAACAACTCACAACGTATTTAACTTACTTAAAAATAAAATACTATATAAAATTATTGATAAAATGATGTATACTAACATACGAACCAATACATTATTTTAATAATATACATTCACAATTACAAAAAGTACTACAAATATCTTTTGAAACATCGATGGCGTAAATATAAAAAATATATAACTTTTTTAGTCAGATTCAGTCTAGCGTTATACATGAGTAGGTTTATTATATTTAGAGAGATTTAGAGTAAGTAAAAGCATTTTCATGTAATATAAACTAATTTTAAACTATATATAGTATGATTGACAAGTTGTGGCTGCCCTGAAATTAGTTACAGTTTACATTTTTGGATTTTATAATTCCAAGGCGACCACGATACATTGACCGTTCTATACTTTACCATACACTACATTTATCTATAGGATTCATAGGAGATCCGGGTGGGCATTTGAACTCTCTTGCAAAATCTTCAGAGTTTGATAGCGTGCCTATAACCCTAAACCGTCCTGGAGAATGTACCGCTGTTTTCAGCTTATTACGCATTGCCTCTGGACGCATGGCGCCACACCATACCTTTAAAAATAATGTTGTTTTTACATGAGCTGACATAATAAGATGAGAAACAGATATAAGAAAATATCGATATAATTATAATCTTTTGCTTTTACTATTAAAATTAGTATTCGGATATTCGGTTATACGAAAAAAAACCGGCCAAGTGCAAGTCGGATTCGTGCAATAAGTGTTCCGTGCCATTATTCGTAACAATGCCAAAACGTTCATCACGTTTTGTAGTAATGGGAGCCCTCCTTAAATATTTGCTTTGCCCTGTGTTACCCTGTAGTATTTGTTTTTATATCAAAAAATACATCATTTGTGCAAACTGCATTTGTTTAACTATCACGGTTCATGAAATACAGCCTGGTGACAAACGGACAGACAGACGGACAGTGGAATCTTAGAAATAGAGTCCCGTTTTACTCCTTGGATATTGAACCCTAAAAGCGACTTAGTGGATACTCTGAACCAAACTAACTAAAATGTAACAGAGAAAGTAACCTGTGCAAAATTTAAGAAAAATAATTGAGTGTGAGTGTGGTTGAGTCCGGGCAGTGTTTCATCGGCAGCGTCGTGGCGCTGCAGCCATTGCTTGTAGGCGTGGAATGCTTGCTTGACGCCGCCATTGTCTGCTATGTTTTCACCCTGTTGATATTTATATAATTTATAATTTATTTTTAATTAACAACAATTTTAAATAATAAATATTAATTTTAATAAGTGTGCGTCTGTAAATGCAGCGTTTGTGGTTTTGATTGCCTTTCTGGGTAATAAAATATTTAATATTTTAATCCCCTTAGTTTCCAGGTTCCGTGAAAAGTGAAGCAAAAAAGTAATAATACCGCATCCCGCATGCAGCAGGCAGAGGCTATTGTTAAGACACTCCACTTTTCGAATTCTGGAGGCATTTCGCATGGTAGTATATAATACTATTAAAACTTCTTACTTGTGTATTAACGCCGTCTAATTTCATATTGACTTCGGGAACGACGTATTTTCCATATTGGTCTATAAGACATTGGGCGCGATTGTGAAACGCTTCTATAGCGGTGTCTGACCACCATCGATGTAAATTGCCCTCGCAGTCGAACAGACGGCCTTTATCGTCAAATCCATGAGTTATTTCATGCCCTATAATTAGTTATTAGTTTTAATATCTTATTTCATTAATCTATATTATCATCTTCACGCTGGATCCCACACATAGCAGGATAGGCAGGAACCTAGTGTTACAACACTCCGTTCCCTACTTTCCCCTGGATTTTTTCGAAACATTGTGAGTGGAGTGGTGAAACTCAATGGCGGGACTTTTGCCACGGTGGAAGGGCGAAGAAATGATGACAGTCTCACCCTTTTGCCCCTTTGTCATGATTAGATATATTATCAAAATGTAATAAATATTTCCGGTGGCGTAGACGATTATACTTGTTCGTAATTAATCATATAAACTAATTTCTATACACGAGATACAGGATCTTAAGAAGATATAATTGGTAATTCCTAATGATATGAGTTTAAATGCCAACTTTTCAAGCTGCAAAGTTTGTAATTTCGGTGGTAGCTCGAGGGCAAAAGAGTATAAATTCTCACTTTTCGGTAATAATAATTTACGCGATCTCATTTTTACCTTTTGGAGTACGGAACCCTAAAAAAAGTTTTTTTTGTATAATAATATTTCAAAATAATTATTAAATATGAAAGCGTAATGGAAAGTAATGTTTTCACGTTTACATTTTTATTCATATCTCTAATTATAATTGATACAGATAATAAAGAAGATAAAATTTGTAAGTTTTTTACTTTTTAGATAAAAATATTTACCAATAACCACTCCTATGCCACCAAAGTTTAGTGATCTGGGAAAGTGTCTGTGATAGAACGGTGGCTGTAGAATGCCAGCTGGGAACATTATCTGGTTCTTATTTCGGCTGTAGTATGCGTTCACAACCGCTGGTGCCGTGTTCCATAGCGTTTTGTTGACTGGCTGACCGATACTGGAATGTAAAATTAATTTTAAATACAAAAATTAAATAGGAGAATAATATTTTTTATAATGAATGTTTGTTCCACTTTCACGAAAAAATTACTAAATGGAATTCTATTTTCCCAATTGATAATTGTAAGCCATATCTTTGGATTTCGGAAATTTGTGAAAATCTTCTTACAGAGAAGCTAACAACATAAATAAGTTGTACCAAACGTATAAAAATTTCGACGGAGTTCGATAAGAACGTATCGCTTAGTGGTCCAACAGCTTGGATGGTTTCCAAGAAGCGTCACGGGTTCAAATCGCGCTATTATCGTTTTACCAATTAGCAGCTAACAAGAATAAAACATCTGCAAACCACTTGCTAAGATTCACAACCTACCGTGACTGTTCCATTTTTGTTAAATGCTGTAATATATTAAGGATATTTTCAAAATATTTGTCAGGATGTATTTTGACTTCCTTGTATCGATCATCTAATTCCTTTTTGCTTAGAATAAAATCTGGATAACCAATTCTGAGCATCATTGTGTCGACTTTGTGGCCAGCTAGCTTCTTAGTGTCGTCGTCTATCCAGGTGGTCATATGCAGTAGTTCTCTAAATGATTGCTGGATTTCTCTCGTCATAGTAAGTGTGTCGTTTTTGCTCATTTCGTCGAAGTATCTACGGACGAACATAGATCCTAACGCCATTCCCATATTTGAATTTACTTGGGAAATACAATTCTTCCATCTTGACGGTGCTTGTTCGCGGCCAAATAGAATATAATAAAATCTAAAAGGTTAGTAATAGATAAATGCGAAATTAATGTTCAAAGTTTTTTAAATCTATGTTTTTTAATTATTTTTTTATTAAACAGTAAGGGAAGGTGTATTCTAACGTCACAATGGTGACAATATCTTGTGGTCGATATTTTTTACCGCGATACGAGGCCAGTCGTGTCGCAGGGGCACATCGTGTGACTGTAAACACGACAGGTTGCGGGTTCGTTTTCCACTCGAGGAAATTAAATATTTAATATTTCCATTTTATTAGCTCTCAAAACGCGGCGTCCAATTTCGCCACCTAACACGTCTCCAGAGTTCGATGGAAATTAGGGAACGGAATATCTTAACACTGGGCTCCGTCTGTCTACTCTGCAATGTGCGGAAAACAGTATGAAACTGATAAGAAAGTAAGTATTTGTTAGTTAGTAATTATGTATTTTTTTATTAAATTTAATTTATTTTCAAAAAATACATTTCAAAATATAAAATATTAAATCATCATCCATCGACCTTCATACTCACTGTTGCTTAGCAGATTGAAACCGATCGTCCAGGTTGTTCACTCGGTGCCTCACAAATCTCCACAGAAGGTAATTTGATAAAGTGTCCGGATCCGTCTTCTCTATCAATTGAACTAAGTGCTGATGACGATCAACCAAATTTGTATATATATGTGTATAAATGTAGGTATAGAAATATATTGGGATTGGAGCAAGATTGTGTGAAGGAAAAAATATGAATTTTGCATTTTCATATTATTAGTAGTTAGTGCAATATATCCATTATTAACTGTCAACTCGTATAATATATATTTTTTTATCAGCTTTACGTTGTATCCCGCACATAGCAGGGTAGGCAGAGGGAACCTAGTGTCATAAGACACTCCGTTCCCCACTTTCTGCCGAATTCTGGAGGCATTGCGTGTTGAGTGGCAGAACTCAACGCCGCGTTTTTCCCTCGACACCAGAGCGATGAAATGGAAATATAAATTAAAGTAAATATTTCATATCCTCGAGTGGGGATCGAACCCAGAAGCAGTCGGTTTTACAGTCACACTTTGTGCCACTGCGCCACGACTGGCCTCAAACATTCACTCTTATAACAATACACTGCTTTTTATAATCTTTTAATAAGGCACAGCGTAGGACTGTTAATGCGACCGGTTGTGGGTTCGATTTCCTCTCGAGGAAATGAAATATTTAATATTTTCATTTCCTCGCTCTGGTATCGAGGCACACCGCGGCGTTGAGTTCCTCCACGTTCTACGCAACGCTTCCATATTTGGGCGGATAGTGGAGAACAGAAATGTCTTAATGGGAACAGATTGTGTTTGCACTAGCTTTCCAGGTTCCTTTTGTCTACCCTGCTATGTGTATGATACAGAGTGAAGCTAAAAAAAATATTCAAGTCTCCATAAGTAAGACAAAGTGCGCTTAGTTTCGCCGCCAGTAAAAAAGCTAACAAAGTTGTTGTAATTTAAATATGAAATATTAAAATAAATGGATTTTTTTAGTTACCCTCACGTAGTTCAGTGCGAATAGCACAACAGTCTCTTGAGGCTGCACTGTCCTATTCATAACAATACATAAATATCGCCTCCATTTCACTTCGGGTACTAAACCTTCAAGTTTTGCGATTGTCATTCGTCGGTATAGTTCTGAAACATTCCGTCGGTCCTCTGGTGCTGAAGTTATTTTTGCCAATCTGCAATGTACCATTTCTTTTATCTTACAGGAGATAAACAATATTTTCATATTTGTGTTCAATTTTTATTTTAATCTTGCCTAATGCACGTCGAAATAATAGGTAAACTATTATTACAAGTAAATATAGATTTTTTAAGCATGCAAGCATGGTAGGCAGAGGGAACCTAGTGTTAAGATAGTTATTTCTCCTTTATCCGCCGAGTTCTGAAGGCATTGCGTGTTGAACAGCATAATTCAACGTCGTGTTTTGCCTCGACACCAGAGCGAAAAAATGATAATAATAAATATTTCATTTCCTTGAATGGGAACCCACAACCTGTGGCGTTTATAGTCACAGTTTGTGCTTATGCACCATGACATGCCCTCTTGGCCCCTCTCGTCTGATTATTTTTTCGGTATATTATACTGTGATAGTGTAATTATATCACTTTCCTTTTATTTCTTACTTGATTTCAAAGTCAATAAGTTTATCAGCATCCTTTTTCACGTGCTCAGGTTCTCCACCAAGCAATGAAGCGATTTTTGTTAAGTACGCTTTATAAGCATCTAAATATATTTTGTTTGTGGCTTGGAGAAAATAATCTCGTGTTGGTAAACCTAAAAGTGAATGATTATGTAATACATATGGAGGATACAAAGGAGGAAAAGAAGAGGAGGAGGAGGAGGAGAAGGAAGAGGAGAAAAGGAGCAGGAGTAATACATACAGTGATTATTTGTTTATGGCACGCAATCAAAGACAAATAATAAGAATATACTTACCAAGGCTTGTTTGATCAAATTGAATAACGAACTCATCAGAATTTTTAATATCCGGTCCAACCCATTCGGATATTAGAATATCGTTATTATAAAGTCTTAATTGGGCCATAAGTTCGAGCCAATCAAAATTTTGTGCATTCCAATTTGGTTTCAAAATTGGCCAACCACCGAAGACGTCTAATAAATCTAGAAGTGGTTGATGCCCACGTTTTTGTAAAATACCATGATTCA
>JAATLQ010034583.1:6183-23601 GCA_013421005.1 Heliconius erato x Heliconius himera
AAGCGAAACAGATACGTATTAGCAAGAAGATAAGGCTTAAAATTGAATACAAGCAATGAGTACAATATTTAAACAAGTGAACGTCGCAAGCGATAGTAGCCGACTCTTTACTCGTAGCTAGCAAGCAGGCTACGTCACGCACAGCAAAAAAACTCGAAACAAGTTTGTCATGCGAATGCGCTGCGTGCGGATGATTTTAATAAATATAAATATTAACAATTTAGTTTTAAGTAAATTTGAAAATAGAATGTAGTGTAAGTATATAATATTAATATCGAATGAAATAGAAGTTTACATGTCTTATTATTATTATTATTATTATTTATTTAATTTTATAAAAGATAATATTCACTACAAACAGATAAAAAAAATAAGAAGTTATACTTCTCCTTTATTTTAACAAAGAGAAAAAAAATGTGTCGAAACACTCTGTCCTCTGATACACTAATATTGAATGGTAAGTAGTGACACTACACATTCAGCAATGTAAAACACCGAATAAATTCTTGAAAAACCAAGAACTATAAAATGCGGTCTTGAGCAAACACCAAAAAGATTTCACATGAAAAATTTAAAAGTTATAAAACATTTTATACCAGTTGTTCGGAACACATAAACATTGATAAGAATACTTAAGGTAGGAGCACTTTCTGTTATCAGAAACACGGAATATACTTCATAAAAAACGTAACAATAAAAATAGAACATTTTATAGTATTGCCATAAAGCTTTGGTAGGAATGAGCGTTGGTTGAAGTTATCGATGCTATAACATTATTTATATAAGGAAAAAAGCAAATTAATGTTTTTCTCCGCATAGCAGGTTATGCAGTGGGAACCTAAGTTTGAGACACTTTTACCCCACTTTACTTCCAACATTGGAGGTGAGGAGAGCGACGAAATTCAACGCAACACATTTCCTTAATCTTTAATATATAAAATAAATATTAAAAAAATGTATTGTCTATCTATGCCATTATCTGCAAAAGCTGCATACTTCAGGAGTGCTATAGGCTATAATATAATATTACGGTTTAACCCTAAGTTATCCTTAAATAACGAAATAACAATAAAAACGCCATCGTATTACTTTACACGCTGCAGAATTAGTACAGAATAGTTAAATGTGTCAATTTGTTTTTTCCTTTTTTTATGGAAAAGCAAACGAGCGTTCGGGTCACCTGATGGTAAGTGATTACCGTCGCCCACGACCCCGTGCAACACCAGAGGAGCTACAGGTGCGTTGCCGGCCGACAAGGTGGAGATAGACGCGCTTTTTGAAGGTACCCACGTCATATCGACGTCGAATATCGAAACGCTGCCGCGGGCAGGTTATTCCACAGTTCCTGACGCGTTGAAGGAAGTTCCTACGAAACCGCACAGTAGTGGATTGCCACGTATCCAGGTGGTGTGGATGATATTTTAACTTGTGACGTACTGTGTGGCTAGAAAATTCGGCGGCAGGTAACAGGTCAAACAGTTCTTCAGAACACTCCCCATGATAAATGCGATAGAAAACGCACAGCGAGGAGACGTCTCTACGCAAAGCCAAAGTGTCAAGCCTTTCACAGATCATTAGGACCCCAATGATTCGAATGACAGTGTATGCGATCAAATGGTTTAAGCTAATACTGGGGTGCACCAGCCCAGAGATGAGAACAGTACTCCATATGAGGCCGAACCTGGGCCTTATATAGGACCAAACGGTGTTTTGGCGTGAAGTCTCGCTCTGTTGATGACACCCAGTTTTTTCGACGCCAACTTAGCCTTGTAATGCCCAATATACTGAAACTGGGCGCGGCTGTAAGGGGAGAGTTTTGAAAGACTGGCGATACGATGAATGGTATCTTTATAGTGGTTAACGCGCAAACTTGTGTCTTCAGGGGGTTAAATTGAACTAAGTTCCTTTCACCCCATGAGGAGACATTGTCGAGGGTTGCCTCAACAGAAGACACAAGTTTTTTTCGGGACTGTTCCGCGTTTTCCGGAGAAAGACTTACTCGGCCGGAATAAACAGCGTCCACTGTGCTATCATCTGCATAGCAATTAATGCTAGAATCCTCTAACATGTCATTGATATGCAGAAGAAACAGCGTAGGAGACACGAAGCCTTCGGGAACGCCAGCGTTCACGGACATATGCTTGGAGCATAAACCGTCGACAGCGACCTTTATTTGAGTCAGCGAAATTTATTTGAATTAGATTTCATCAGCAACGTAATAGTAATATAACCACTTTGATTGATTTCAAAATAAGTTCCTTTTTTTATTAGCTTCATACTGCGCCCGTGCAAAGTATTAAATAATTATTGTGATTTTGTTCATCTCTAGCATCTTGTGGTATTGGCAAACATAACCTAAAGAAAAGTCACTATATTATCTCTTTCTTTTCATCTTTCTATTTAAGAGACAATTTTGGATGGAATCTTAAAGCCGCAATCGTTTACAGATTATTATTTTTATAGAAATGATGTGTGTGTGTGTTACCGGCCTTTAAGGAGACCGGTTAAGGTGGTTATCAGGGACTTACAAAAATATATACAATTATTAACACTTTCTAATTACTTATTCTCTGATTGAACATAATAAAAAGTACCATATCTTATAGTGATAGTGAGCTAAGATATGGTACTTTTTATTATGTTCTCTCTATTATATAAAAAAAATGTGTAATTATTATGTAATTATTTTTATAATTTATATAGCAATGTGAAATCAAGCGAATTATCCTAATAAAGATAAAAAAATCAACTATAAGTTGAATAATAAATAATAATATATATCATTGTTATATATTATTGTTACATCTAAAAACACCATATAAAGTACTCGTAATACTAGAAATAGCGTTTTACTAAGTACGCTTACAAAATTCCAACGAATTAACAAGTGTAAATATCAAAGGTGAGGCTCAAGAAGAAATTTCTCTACGTGTGACAATTTTGACGGCCATCGTTGACCCGGTCGGCTCGAGAGCGTTTGGGAATTGCCCAGCGGAAGCGAGTGCCTGTTAATGTGTGAAAGTGGTGGAAAATGCACATCGTATCGCGAAAATGTGAAATTTAAAACGAAATTAGCTTTAATATGTGTTTTTATTTAACATTTTTTTCGAGTGGATTAAAATGGGAACAAGTATTGTAGTTGTATGCGCATAGGCGCAATGGTAATGCGTTCGAAGTTAATTTTAAACATTTCTTCGTGTTCCAAAAGATATTTAAATAAAATATATCTTGTAAATCTGTAATCTATAAAGAAGCCCTGAAGTCTATACCTGTGGTCGCAAGTCCCAAGCCCTGCTCCCAGATTCACATCATTTAAAGAGAGTAGACAACATTAATTATATCTAATATTCCATACCGATATTTGTTCGATACGACTATTCTACTGACTGACTACCTTCTTATTATTTATAATTCCTACAATTATAACCCTACATAATTGTTTTACTTTTAAAATCTTCAGTTATATATGCTTTCAGTTTTTATATGGAACTACTTTCCTAAAATTAGTAATGCTTACACATATGAGTAGAACAAAAGACCAAGGACATGGTCGGAGGTGCTGCTTGTTTATTTTTAATTAGAAGACGCGTGTCTTCTCCGGTATATTATATTTATTATAATATTCAAAATAAAATAACTTTCTATTTTAGTTTGTAAAGAATAGCCAAAACCTTATAATGACTTTTCTTTTCCTTTTATTCTTATCGTATTCAAAAAACAGAAAATGATACAGGAAACCTCGTTATAATGGCAGACTATAATCACACGGAAGGTAGAGTGAATAAGGTTGACAAGAGATGCTCTATTTGTTGTTACAGCCGTAAAGCTCATCAGTTGCCTGTCTTTCTAAAAATGCTGGACGTGGCTAAATAGCTTTGATAATAAACTTTTTTCCTATCTCTCTCTTAAATTCATTATTTAAGAGAGAGAAAGAGTTACAATAAAAAATCCTTTTGTATTCTATACACAGTTAAGTTAAACCAGGTGCAGTAGCTATATAGTAGTAACCTATCCTATGTATTTATGTAAAGCGCGCACCGGCGGTGAATGTCGTATAAGCAGACAGGGTAATATATTCTACAACTGCATTATAAATATTTTATGATTCTATTGAAAACTATATTATTTTTGTATACCAACACATTTTCAATAGTGGTTAATATTTTTTAAAGTTAGTAATTTATATCATCACATAACGTCTCTCGTAACATTTTTTTAAATATATAATACAGCATAGAGTTCCGCCAAACGACACGCAATGTCTCAAACACGGAGTGTCTAACCACTAGCTTATCCTTCTTTCTGCTGCATCCTCTACTTAAAACAAAAAAATAAAACAATTTTTATTCGTAATTTAAAGTATTCTATCACATGTTTTTCATACTTTTACATTTTTTTTATTTTATTAAATAGAGAAAGAAGACGATAATAATTAGTTTTTATAATATACATTACTTCCATTTATCCATTTATTGTAAAGGTTTCATAGAACATTTATTTAATACACTCTCACGTTTAACAGTTAAACTCTAAAAGTGACTTGTAAAAAAACATTTTTCACAAAATACTTTGGAAGAAGTAGAATCGCGAGCACCTGCTTGTAAAAGATATACCTACACTTAAAATAAGCTCAATGCAATATCTCGATCGCATTCATAAAAGGGGGATTCATAACAACAATTTACACCGATGTTTATGTCTTACTTCCTGCAGATAAGGAGCATTGAAATTCTGTGTAAATATAATCTTTTATGGATAAATCGTTTCGGCAGTTTCTATAGAAATGTTTTTGATACAGTTTATTTTAGCTTCACGCTGCATCGCGCATATAACAGGGTAGTCAGAGAGAGTCTAAGAACTTCGTGTTAAAACTCTCTGTTCTCACCACTTTACGGCGAATTTTTAGACAATTGTATGTCATCATTAATTTTATTGCAAATATTAACTAGAACAAACAACAGCAGCTTGATACTTTTTCTCACATTGGCAGAAGGAAACTAGTGTTAAACACTCCGTTCTCCACTTACCGCTCAATTTTCGAGATATTGTGTATTGTGTGGTGTACTTTGAGTAGGAATTAGCTATTTTAAGTTACCTATAAATAAGGTAAAATTAAAATAAAAATATTATGAAATTTTAAAAGATTTTTTATATAAAAAGATGATTCTTTTGATGTAATGTGAAACTATGTCATCGGGCTAAGGGATGACCTAGCTACGTTTCTTAAAGCATAATCTTACTAATTCTAGAGCACTTCATTTTATTCTGTAAAGTGGTTACCACTTTTGAAATTTTTCCTTTTTTTTGCTAAAACATTGTAGAATTTTATGTTTAAAATTTCAAATTTCAGGTTCAAATTTTATTAAAAAAAAATATTTATTTTGAAATGAGTTTAGTAAAGGTTGAACTTATAACAAATAAAAATGCTAATATTAAAAGTAATTTTATATCATATCGTGGCCAGTCGTAGCGCAGGAGCATATTCGTGTGACTGTAAAAGCGCATTTTGGGTTTCGATTCCCACTCGAGAATGAATGAAAATTAATATTTAATATTTACATATCCTCGCTCTGGTAACGAGGCAAAGCGATACGTTGAGTTTTGCCACTCATGCAATACCTCAGGTATTCGGCGGAAAGTGTAGAACGGAGTGTCTTGACACTACTGAGGTTCCCTCTGCCTACTCTGCTATGTGCGGGATACAGCGTGATGCTGAAAATATAACACTATCAACTGCAAGGTAATAGGCGGGAAATAAATATATAAATAATACTTCACTTAGTATTTTTAGAAAAGGTATAACAAATTAAATGTAGCGGGACTTGAAAAACATCTTTATGTCAATAATTGAGTTAAAAAGTTTATTTAAAAATATATTTTTATTCACTTTGTGTGAGGTAAAACCTAAATATTTTTGTCTTTGTTTAGACATATTAGTACGTCGAGGCCAATTGAGGCGTAAGTGCAATCGTAAACGGGACAAGTTGTGGGTTTGATTCCCACTCGAAAAATTAAATGTTAAATATTTTCATTCGCGTGCTACGTGCGGGATACAGCGTGAAGCTAACAAAAATATATAGACAAATTTGCCATATCTAACAATCAAGAAAAATATATTAATGTATATTTTCATATTCTGGACATCCACTAAGAAAGGAATTTGAAAAATTTTAACCCTAAAGGGATGAAATAGGGGTTGAAAATTTGTATGAAAAAAATTTTTAATCTGTACCGATTTTTATAAAATTTGAAATTCAGACTCTTAAAAATATTTCATTGAACACGTATTTCATGGTTTTTAAGATTTCACCCCCTAAGGGTTCAAATAAGGGGTTGAAAGTTTATATTGAAAAACTTTAAATTGCCACCGATTTTTATAAAAATTTAAATTCAGACTGTTAAAAATATTTTATTGAACACGTGTTTCGTGGTTTTTTTAGAATTCACTCCTAATAAGCGGGCGAAGCCGCGCGCGCCCTCTAGTAAATATATATTTTTATAGAAAAAAAAAAATCAAAATTAAATTAAATCAGCTTCACGCTGTATCCCGCACACAGCAGGGTATGCAGAGGGAACCTAGTGTAAAGACACTCGGTTCCCCACTTCCCGCCGAGTTCTGGAGGCATTGCATGTTGAGTGGTGGAACTCAACGCCGCGCTTTGCCTCGACACCAGAGCGAAGAAATGAAAATATAAAATATAAATATGCCACGTCTAGCCTCTCTTTAAATATAAATAAAAAAATAAGAACACTACTATATAAAATAGATTTATAAGTTTACGTAAACAAGTCCAAACATACACACACAGAGTGAAACTCAAGCGAATTTATTTGGGTCGTTCCTAGAAATGTACGAGTAAACGTTACGTTAATCCCGGGAGGGGCTGATTTATGATGACGAAAAAATCGGTTGATATTTTATAACTTATATTGTATTATATATAGCTTCATATCTCTTATATACCAGGATAGGCAGAAGGATCCTGAGAATCCAGTGTTAAGACACTTCGTTTCCATTCAGACATTTTCATTCCCTACTTTCCGCCGAATTCTGGAGGTATTGCGTATTGAGTGGTGGAATTCAACGCCGCGTCCTGCCTCTTGAAACTAAAATATTAAACATTCAATTTCCTCGAGTGGACGCTTCACACGATATATGCTTCTGCGCCACGACTGGCCTAATTGATATTATATAGCTTAATATCTATATTTTGTTTTGTTTGTTCTTATTCAATAGGTTTGAATGTCATACTAAACTAGCTTTAACTCGCGTCTCCGCCCACGTTTAACGTGTGTACCAAATAGTTGTGTATGACATATGACACATTTTAAGTGCTGGACAGAGTGAGTGGCTTTTGTCAAAACATGTAACTTAAAGTATTTTTTTAACTCTAACCATGAGTTCCTGAGCTTGGCTCGTTCCATCAAGCAAACTTTTTAGCCTAATAATATTAGGACAAATTTATATTTATTTCAGAATCATTTCTGAGTGGTGGTTCGTGGCGCAGTGTGTCAAGGGCATGTCAGTGCTCAAAATACTTTTATTTGTCACTCTGATTAGACTTTGTCCCACGAACGTGTGATAATCACACGTAAACTTCTCCGGGAAGAGGAGAATATCTAATGTACAGGATGTGGAAAAATTTGGGGTAACTACTCCCGTATTATAATTTTTCCTATATCCTGCATAGTTCATATTTTCCGACTTTTATACTTATTCATATTTACAAACGGATCAAATGTAATCTTAAACCTTCTATTTAAGCGATTAGAGTATTATAGTGTTGTAAAAATATTTAGTTTTTTTTAAACGATCACTTCTTATTATTCGTTACTTTTAGGTATAGTTGTTGTAAAGAAATCCCTCTTTCCATCTTATAGAAATATATGTATGCTGAAATATGACATGGGAGGTTAATCGAGTGAAAAATTAATAAAAAAATATTTTTTTTAACTCACCAATTACTGGAATAGGTCAGTCTCATTATCGTTGTTGTGCTAACAGCGAAATGGTTGAGTTAACACGCCTAACTTCAACGTAAATAAAGACGACATTTTTATTGAAAGTAGAGCCGTTTTCCTTCTGTAATTTCCTCGGGTCACCCTTAAAGTGTGGTCTAATTTGTAAGCGACTATCAGACAGTGAAAGTCCAATAAAAATCTATTTAGCTGTTCCGGAGATTAGCCCTTACAAACGGACATACAAACAAAAAATTACTGAATATTAAATACATTTTTGTGCATTGTGGCGCAGTTGGAACTTGTTTGAATGTCATTGCAATAACTATAAGTTAACTGCTAGGGGAGTAATAATATTTTACCTACATTTATTTTTATTATCTGGTAAAATAAATAATGCGCAATGCCTCAAGAATTCGGCGGAAACTCGGGGAACGTATCTATATAGAAATGAAGAACGGAGTGTATTACCACTAGATTCCCAGGTTCCCTCTGCTGCTAAAGCGTGAAACTACAAAAATGTTTATCACATTGAGGGAAAAAAAATGTTATTTATTTAATTTTATTTATATTAATAATTTATATCTCTTGTTTATATGAAAGCGTTTGGTTGTCTCAGAGTGCACAATCAATGATATGCACAATCTTAGGTCAAAGAGTGATTTAATTTTCAATTAAACAATTTCATATTATAGATAATCCACTATCAACTTAGGTCAAACATTGGTCAAATCGTGATTGATTATTTTTTTTGCACTAAATGTGTTTATACATTCTGGTAGTTAAATTGTTATATTATATACATTTCTGATAACTTTCTACACATCTCAGATGAAATATCATAAATAATTTTCAGTAATTGGCATTTTAGGGATCGATATCCAAAGAACAAACGGGACCCCAATACTAATATTAACAGCTGTCCGTTCAATCTATCCATGGTATATATTTGAAACTTTTCACAGATGATGCAAAGCATGGCGTTGAGCTACGCCTATGCCTCAAGAATTCAGCAAAAAATGGGCAACAGAAGTGCCTGAACGCAGAACGGATTGTATTTACATTAGGTTGTCCCCAGGTCCCTGGTTCCCTCTGTCTTCAAGAAAAAAATATTAAATCTCTTATCACTTGTTCCGATGCGTAATCACACAGATATTTTTCGCTCTGCCACAAAGTTAAAAACTCGTTATTCGCGGCCAAAAGTTAAGGAAAGTCACCATTGTGTCTGACGGTGAATTTATCGTCAGTCTGTGATTTCACAACAAGCTGCTTTAATTGGAACATTATTGTTCGTTTTACTTCAGTAAGGTCGAGGCACTATTTGTAAAGTTTCTGTTATAGGAATAATTCATTTTTTTGTTGTATTTTTATATAGATAGGAAAGAATAATGAATGACGGAATTATATATTAAACCCAATTTTCATCTTTTTCAAAGTAAATAAAAAAAAACAGGTTCACGTTGTATCCTGCACACATCAGAAAGGCAGAGGTAATCTAGTGATAAGACACTCTGTTCTCTACTTATCGCCGAGTTCTGGAGGCATTGCGTGTTGAGTGGCGGAACTCAACGCCGCGTTTGGCCTCGACACCAGAACGAAGAAATGAAAATATAAAAGTAAATAAATATTTCATTTGCTCGAGTAGGGATAGATCCCACAACACACAGTCACACTTTGTGCCCTTGCGCCATGACGGGCTTAATTATTTTACTCATTCATATTCCTATGCTCCTTAACTATTTACTCGTTCCTTTGAACTTGGTCCGAGTT
Source organism: Heliconius erato x Heliconius himera (assembly GCA_013421005.1). NCBI lineage: Eukaryota > Metazoa > Arthropoda > Insecta > Lepidoptera > Nymphalidae > Heliconius > Heliconius erato x Heliconius himera. The sequence continues at coordinate 15,913 of JAATLQ010034583.1, forward strand.
TTATTTACAAAATAATGATCTACCAAGAGAATGTAACAGATCATATTTTTAAATAACGCTTTTTGGTATAAAAACCCACCCCTTTTTTACAGGTTTTTAAAACCTATCAGGAACGATACAACTCAGCTGCATACAAAGATAATTCCATTTTATTTATGATCTGCTTGACAATGTTCTGCTAAGTTCACAGACGTGCAAAAATAAACGTGATATAAATTTGACTATCTGTGTGTCTGAGGCACCGTAGCTCCTGAATGGATAAGCTGATTTGAGAAAAAGAAACATTTATGCCTATTTTTATGTATATTTTATCAAACAGTATAATAATAATAATGTAATATACCCACACTTAATAACATTACATAAAAAATATTTCTTTGTTTTACATTAAGCCGTACAAAATCTGCATCAAGATGCACATATACATATACATAATATGTACGAACATACTCGGAGCTCACCACGAAACAATGAAAAAAACCACATGCTTATTAGCATTTTTTAACAATTCTTATATGTTATTCATCTCGTCAGGCTTATGGCAGCCATCTAATTAATCCGTAAAAATATCTCAAAAGGGGAAAAAAACCCAGCGTACTTTATTCACGCGAATAAAACAACCAGAAACATATGCGAAGGAAAGCCTTTCACATATATAAATAAGTAACAAGCGTCCTTATTACGGTGTGAGAGGATTTTGTAAGAATATAATGTATAAGTATAATATATACATATAGTTTTTTTTAATATAAAAGTTTTGTATAAGTAGTATTTTTTGTTCTACTTTTTAAATTGAAACAGCTAATATTATTTATTTTTACATTATTTGAAGTGATATTCTGATAACAGAAAATTGTGATAATTATAAACTTAGATAAAACAACAGGAAACCAAAAAAAATTAAAATAAAAAAAAATACATTTTATTGTTCAAAATCTATGTACCCATTAATTATGAATACAATCTTTAAAATTGCTTAAAGCAATTTATATTTGGAGGTAGGGGTAGAAATTTTATCGACCGACGTCGATTTTAGGGCAGTCACGTGTGGGAATTAAACTAACAACCTATCGCGTTTACACGCACGCTTGCCACGACTGACCTGCAAAATATCAATTTATATATACGAGTATAAATACAAATAATTCCAATTTCTTGCCAAGTTATGTCGCGTCACATTACCAGAATCTGCCTTTAGAATCCCCTAGATATATTTTATGGAGAGAGCACACTCTTTTTGCAATAGCTGGCATAAGGTGCGCTACCCAACCCTTCATATTTACGATTAAGTCGTGATCAGAAATATAACGTATGGGAGTGTTTTTTGTCGATAGGCCCCTGATATATAGATGGAATACTCGAACCGTTAAAAGTTGGTTTACTGAATTGGTTCTGATCGTAGAATATTTCAAGATTGCCTTTGCATGGGATGGATTATTTTATTTTACCTGTGGTGAGATGTGTGTAGGCTTAAAAAATATTAATATAGCTTCACGATGTATCCCGCATTTAGCAGGGTAGGCAGAAGGAACCTAGAGTTAAGACACTGTGTTCCCACTTTTCGCCCAAAGTCATTGCGTATTGACTGGCGAATCTCAAACACAAGCTTTAAACTGTAAACAGATAAAATAAATGAAAATAACTCGCTGCCTCAACAGAAACCCACAACCGTCACGTTTAAAGTCAACAATAGTTATTAAATATCATAATTAGCTTCATGCTGTATCCCGCATATAGAAATATTATTTCTTGTTTCAATTTATTGGCTAGATGGGGTAACGTGCAGTAATGGTTCTCAATTTGACAGAAAATTGAGAATGAAATTTGGTGTCGGTACAGTGCATATATCGGGAAGTGTAGGCGAGCGTTAATGCGAGTTTCAAAGGCCCAACGCGAGTGACATCCTACATCTACATCCACGGCATATTCCAGAATGCTAATTAGTTTTTATTATTTTTTTCTCATTATATCACGTTTTTAATGTCTTTAGTAATAGATTAAATGATTAATAAAATTACATTTGTAAATGCGGCAGGTTGTGGGTTATATTCCTACTCGAGGAAATTAAATATTATATATTTTCATTTTCTCGCTCTGGTAATAAGGTAAGGCGTGGCGCTGAGTTCCGCCACTCAACAGGCAATACCTCCATGTTCCCTCTGCCAACCATGACGCAGTGTGAAGCTAAAAAAATAATTTAAATATATAATAATAATAAAATAATGGAAATAATTACGAGATACTTGGAAACGATGATAATCGTTATCAAAATTGATTTAGCATTTATTTTACGAAATTAAAATCTTCACTTAAAATATTTTACCTTATAACGTTACACTAAAGTAGCGTCAATGTGACGAATGCCGATCCGATATTTATTACTTTTCAACCTAAATATAAAAAAAAGTAAATAAATAAACAAAATTCCAAATTTTCTTGACTTTATCTTAAGCGAGCTTATTGTATAAGTGTTTCTTTTTTTATTTTTGATACTAAGAAACCTGGGGTGGGCACAACACTATTCTGGGATGGGCATGGAAATCGAATAATTATAATAATAGTTTTATTCATCTCATTGCACTTTTATAACAAGATCGAAATAAAGAGAATTTGCAAAATTAAGCTGCAGTTAGAAATTAGTGAGCGGAAACGAGTTCGCTGTAAAGAGTTATGTAAACGGAGTAACGAAGTGGGTTACGTTCATTGTGAAATGTGGATGCGGTAGTTTTAAGGTTTGTTTAAAATGAACTCAAATAGTGAAACAGTAAAACTTTTTTTATTCTTATTACGAGAATTAAATCGATTTTTTGACATATTTACGTGAGTGTTTGCATTTTTTATCAGTCTAGTCTTTTACTTTTTTATCAGACAATGTTTATTGGGTACAAATATTTTAAATTGGCTAATGCACTTGGGTCGTGCTTAATATTAACTTTCACACGCTGTGAAAAGAATATTTCACAAGCATTTTTTTTTGTAAACTTTGCAAACTATAAATACTTACTTATAAAGAATAAACATTAAAAGTGTTATTTGGATAACATTAAGGAAACATATAAAAATTTGCTTATATTAAAAATATAAAATTTATTATAAAAAAATTGGTCATCGAAAAAAACATATATCAAATAATGACATAAATAAGTATTTGTGATTTTTGTCAGCCACAGTCAGGGTATATTAAGAGACGACGTTCATTAAATATATATGTATATGTTATTCTTACACATAGAGGCGCGATGAACTACACCTAAATCGTGTTTATTTCTAGATTTCAGCAGCTATAGAAAAATATTTTTAAACATATGAAACTTGATTTGTATCAAGGACTCCAAGGACTCTAACTACTAAGCCAGTTCTTACCAAGCTATGATTATCATACGCTTGTTACAACTTGTTAGTGACATTGATAATTTGTGATCTTGTGATCTGCGACTTTGAGTTTTAAGAGTCGTCTTTGATCTATATATTTTTAATAATGAAGACGAGTAATAATGTCATGGTATAGCGTTAAGTGCCGCATTCCCTCTGATTATCCCGGTTCGGTGTATGCTTGAAGCTAATAAAAAATATTTTTACTAAAAAAATAGTTACATTTGGCCATTAAAAAATAAAAAAAAATATTCTTCATCAATAATCGTAAAAATATTTTTATTTATACTGAAGTCTTTATTATCAGTAAAAATTTAATAATTACTTTTAATGTTAAAGCGAATGAGCAAACAGAAATGTTTATTTTGTAAACCTTCACGCCTCCTTCACATGATACTAAAAAAGCATATTATAAAAACTCTTCCGTTACTGAGTGACTGACGGATAATGCACAGATTAAACTGCTGGGCTTAGGAAGTTGAAACGTGGAATATGACTTGGTTAGGAAGTAAAAAAAAACACTAAGAAAGGTTTTCCCGAAATTGTTACGGAGATTAAAAAAAAAAAGATTTTTTACTTTAGTAGGATTTCCTGTGGCAAACAAATAATCAGCTATACGCTGTATCCCGCACACAGTAGAGTAGGCAGAGGGAACCTCATGTTAAGACACTCAATAGAGCGAAGAAATGTACATAGGTATAAATTTAAGCAAATATTTCATTTCCTCGAGGGATAGAACTCACAACCAATCGCATTTACAGTCACACTTTGTATCCGTGCGAATGTATAAAATTTGTTTTATATATTTTATGAAACGTAAAAATAATAGAACGTGGCGGGAAACGTATCCGCGCCTCTATAAAACCGTCGAAGAGGTACGTTCATTTTTTACATATTTTCTAAAATATGTTTCATTTCTTTGTGTCAAGCACATTGACAAAATAAGACCTTTAATTTTTACATATTTTAAATGAAACCCTTTGACCGGATTGATCGTGTATGTTTTTATATAATATTTTGGAAATTTGATTATGTGAACACTTTGCACAAAATTTTAAAATATAAAAGTAACTGCAAAAATACATACAAATGTATGTATGTATAGGCAAAGTCTGCTAGTATACTAAAATATTCAACGGGTTAGCTACTTTTACTGCACCGCAGTACATCGTGTTAACTGCTTAGATAGTATTTATGGAGCCTAAATATTTGAATAAATTGTTAAATTTGGTGATGTTGTTTTTTTTAACCGAAAAAGCCAGCCAGCCTAGAAAAAAGTAACTTTAAAATAACTACGAAATACACCGACCAAAAGATAAAAAATATATATATATATATCCAAGTCCACACTGACTTTAAAACTAACATATTTTAAATAGTAAATGGATATAGAAATATCAATAGTTTTACTTAATATTTTTAAATTTTAGGGTTCCGTAGGTAACTACGTAAACTCTAAAAACGGAACCTTATAACATTCTTTGTTGTCCGGCTTTCTGTCTGTCTGTCTGTCTGTCTGTCTGTCAAGATCTGTGTCAGAATCTGAAATTAAAATCAAATATTTAGGGTCTATGGTTCTTAAAGCATAGAAAAACAAGCTTTTTGTTCAACGAAATCCAAAAATACGATCGCTTATGTATCGTTTTTGCAGCATTTTGTATGAAAGTATTTTTTTAAAGAATTTTAAGAAGTATTTCTTAAAATTCTTTAAAAAATTCTTAATAAATTTAAAGACGTTAGGCTGTTTTAAAAATGACAGGTTCAAATCCCTTTATAAACAAAATCTTCAGGCAAAATTTAAGCACAATAATTAATAACGTTTCATAAAATAACAAAATATAAAGTAAATTTTCGACCAAGAACCACTTAATTTTCGCATCAACACTACGCTCTCATTGGAGAAAATAATTTGGCTGGGTTTTTCTAAAGTCCTTTATTACGCGCGGTGAGGGATCCCGGGTCGGTCGTAAATCAGAAGTTCTCACAAAAAGTAACTAAAAGTTTGCCGCGTGAAAATGATGAAAAGACGCGGAGTTTTATTCAGTTAGACTTTGAGATAGCCATATAATTGGTGGACGGAGTTTGGCAGACCGTTTTTAAACTGTTTCGGTTCTGCTTCAAACGATATTAAGTTATGGTTGTGGATCAGAAATTTCCACAGAAATAATAAGTCAAAAATGTTTATTGTAAACAATTCAAATAATTGAAAAAAAGTTATTTCAATGTATATTATATAATAAATTTCTCCACCAAAAATATGTAGGTATGTCAAAATAATCTAAATAGATTTTGATGAATCTTGGAATTTTCGTTACAATATTACTTAAAGTTTTTGAGAAATTTGATGACAAACATACAGCTAAGAACATTACACCCAAATATTATCCAAATCTAACAATTAGAACAATACACATTAAATTGATAACTTTATTGTAAGCTAGCAACCCAGTTGAGTTGCCATCGCAAGTCTGATCGATATCATTATTTATTAACTTAATATTATTTGAGCGTAGTTTCGGGAAAATCGACAATTATTTTATTAGGTATGTTTATGGACACTATTATATACGAAATACATTGAAATTTAAACCTTCTGTACTTTTATTTGCTTGTAATATACTTCCAAATGGCCAGGCATATTATTACAGTATTTTTAGTTTGCACTGTGTATACCGCACATAGCAAGATAGATAGAGGGAACCTGCAAATTTAGATCTAGATTCCGTTTTCCCCTTTACCAGTATTTAACATCGCGCCATGCTTTGTTACCAGCGCAAAAAAATAAGAATAATAAATATTTCATTTCCCCATGTGAGATCGCACGCACAACCTTCGCGTTAACAGTCTCACGCTAAAATCAATCAGTCAATAAATAGAGCTAAAATACGAATTAGATGCTTTTGTGATTACATTTCGAAATATCAAAGTATATTCTGAAGTTAATAAGTGAATATCTAAAAATTTTTTTACATTAGTTTTACGCGTTTTGCCGGGTAGTAGAGTAAACAAGGGAAACTTAATGTTAAGACATTTCATTTCCCAATTTTGCGTCCAAATATCGAGACATTGTTAAAGCGCAGTTTGAATTGAGTAATTAAAATCAACGCTGCACTTTGTCTTGTTACCAGAGCTTGTAAATAAAAATAACTCGGACCTTCCACTGATAATCGAATCCATAATCATCACGCTATACCGTCGCGCCACAACGGCTTCATCTATGAAAATAAAGATTTTACATACTTTCCAAACTCTTTATAATAAAAACAGCCAGGTCAGTTCTAGTTGATGAAGCAATTGTTACGACCTCCCTTCAACCGCAATCAAATTGCCTTCTTTAACGTATGGCACGCACAGTGCCGTGGAAAAAATGTATCGAAGCTCTTATTTCGCGATTTCGTAGCGAATGCTTAATAATTTTACAGACGTTTATTAAAATAATTATGTGCGAATATAATTGATGTCATGTTGGAATATATTATGGAGATTCTGTGTATTTGCTAAGATATCAGCTGGTCGTCAGTTTGATGATGATATTCTAAGAAAATTGATGTCATGCATTCTTTTTATATTTTTTTTAAACTTCATACTGTATCCTAAAGATCCACATAGGGGCCGTTCAAGTATTACGTAAGCAGTTTTTTTGCAATTATTGACCCCCCCCTCCCCTATGTCATCAAAAATAAGCAATCCTCTTACCCCCTCCCCCAATGCTTACGTAAACATTGGCATATAATTTTTTTTAAGGTATTTTTTTTTAATATTTTTTTTGTATGTACATAATTATATAAAAGAACATGTTCCCACTGACTAAGGTAAGACGCATCGACATCCGTATCCCCTGATAGTAGAAACGTGAAATTTGGACAGATTAATATTTTCGAATTCTGGAAATCCAGTAAGCAGGGAATTTGAAAAATTTTAACTCTAGAGGGATGAAATAGGGGTTGAAAGTTTGTATGGAAAAAAATTGAATTGTTCAATAAAATATTTTTAACAGTCTGAAATTAAATTTTTATAAAAATCGGTGACAATTTAAAGATTTTTCCATATAAATTTTCAACCCCTTATTTGAAGCCTTAGGGAGTGAATTCTTAAAAACCATGAAATACGTGTTCAATGAAATATTTTTAAGAGTGTGAATTTAAAATTTTATAAAAGTCGGTGCAGATTAATTTTTTTTTCTATACAAACTTTCAACCCCTATTTCATCCCTTCAGGGTTAAAATTTTTCAAATTCCCTTCTTTGTGGATGTCCAGAATATGAAAATAAACATCTGCCCAAATTTCACGTTTCTACCATCAGCGGTTAAGGCTCTG
>JAATLQ010034584.1:0-30487 GCA_013421005.1 Heliconius erato x Heliconius himera
GATCGATGACAAGGCGAGTGCCGGTTTCGGCTAAGCGTGCTGCCTCCTGATAAGATGATCCCCTTGCAGTGACCAGAGTGTCATCCGCATAGCAGATGACATTTAACCCAGGAGGAAGACGACTACGCAGGAGCCAATCATAGCCGACGTTCCACAGTGTCGGGCCAAGAACTGACCCCTGTGGAACCCCGCAACCGACTCTTCGTCTACCGATCTGACCGTTTTCCCCTATCCATACGACTACTCTGTCTTGGAGGTAGTCATCTAAAAGTCGCCGGAGATAGAGAGGTACCCCATGGTACCGGAGTGCCTCTCTTAGCGTCTCAAACGGCAGACTGTTAAAGGCGTTAGCCACGTCCAACGAGACGGCGAGAAGAACATCTCTGTCGGCCGTCGCAGCCAACGACCGACTCTTCAGGGCGTTCAAGGCATCTATGGTTGATAGACCGGCCCTAAATCCAAACTGAGCCTCTGAAAGACCCGGACCTACCTCCTCTAGATGCTGAATAAGACGGGAAGCAATGATCTTCTCTAAAAGCTTGCCCGTCTCATTCAGCAGCACTATTGGCCGATATGCAGGAGGAGAGTCCAGAGGACGACCCTCCTTGTGCAGCAAGCACAATCCTCCTACCTTCCACAGCTTCGGAAACTGGCCAGTTATCATGCACTGCTCAAATAGCTTCCGAAGTTCGTCGCCAAGATATTCCAGGGCGATGTTCAAAGCTCTCCCTGGAATGCCATCTGGTCCCGGTGCCGTTCTTTTGGCCCTCAGCCTTCTGAACGCCATATCCATCTCCACCTCTGAAATGGGGGGAGCAACCGATACCTCCTCTAGCACTGAAGAGAAGGGGTCCATGCTAGGTGGGATATGCCTTGGTGGTTCTGGAATTAGATCTTCCACAAGGCGTAGGATGAATTCCGGCGACAGGGTTTCAGTTAAAGGGGCGCCATGAGCGCGGAGTTTTTTCCGCGCAGCGAGGTAGGGGCGTCCCCACGGAAACCTGTTAAGTCCCTCGGAGTAACTCGGATTCTTAAAGAAAATTGGCTAATACAGCCTACTGTCGGACCTGTGGTCGTGGTTTTTTTCTTAATATATCTCAGTAATAGGCCTTTCGTATCATATAACAATATATAACTATTAGGCTTATGTATCTTATAAAGTCTTTTCTATTTTTTCCAGGAGTAATTTTAAAATCTGCTAATATTGTGTTAAATAATGTCTTCAAAATTTCATAAGGTCAATGGCCAATCAAGCCAATTTTCTTCTAAAATCCGAGTTTTTCCAAAAAATCACAAATTTCCAAATATCTGCTAAAAATCACTGTACATAGAGTGAAAGGGATAGGTCCCCTATTCATAGACCACAGTAGATTTGTCGATCGCGTTACACCGTGTATAATAAAATTTTTACACATGTATAACAAATATCTGCAAATGTATTTACACTATAATTAATTAAAAAAAAACAGCTTGACATAAAACCTAGTGTTAACACACTCCGTTACGTTCCATTTTGCACCGTATTCAATATTCATTGTGTGTTAAGTGACGGAAGTCAATGCCACCCTGCCTCGACACCAAAGTGAAGAAATGAAAATATAAATTTATATAAATATTTTATTTCTTTGAGTGGAGTTAGAACCCACAACCAGTCACGTTAACAATCACACACTTGTGCCCCTGCGCCGCTGATGATGATGATGATAGTAATTTTTTACTTAACACTTAATACTTTTAGGGATTTATACTGCCTTGTAGCACGTGGTAGGACATACCATAGCTTCGCTGCTTGGACAGTGAACGATTCATTATCGATATCGATATCAAAGGGTATGGTACAAACATATCTCCAGTACATTATCATTTTGGGAGCGGAGACGAAGTGAAAGTCTGGAGTTGGAGCCAAGAAAGGAAAAGCGCTGCTTAAGGTAAGCTGGAGTTTCAGGATGGAAGAGGATAGATTAGAGGAAAGAAAGATCGTGAAGAATTCGACGATCTTTAATAGGAAGCCAGCGAACCTTAGAGTGATGCTAACTGATATTATCAAACTTCTTCAGTCCGAATATTAACCTAATAATGAAATTTTGAAGGCGTTCCAACTTTTTAAGTAGTTGATGCGGTAAATCTACGTAACAGGTTTCTGTATAATTAAGTATAGGTAGCAAAAGTGAGTGAGCTAAACTTATTTTGTTTCTTATTGGCAACAAAATTTTCCATCTTTTTAATTTACCTATAGCGTAGTGCAACTTGTGGCTCAGTCCAGGAGAGAGTGCTGTCAGATTTTTAACGATGTTGCAATATTTTTACAGTTGTCCGTAAATAATAAATGATAAATATTTTATTTCATTAATATTATATTTATTTAAAACATTTTTAAATTACAGCCATATCACTTTATTTAGTAACACAGTCAAAACAGAAACAAAGTTATCAGTAAGACTAACTTAATGCTATGCGCAGTGTATGGGCAGTTTTTATGATTCATAAATGATGTTTCGTTAGAAACTCTTTGACAACTTTGTTCACTTTTACCGGTTCTTCTTGCTGCATAAAATGTCCGCAACCTTCTATTATTACCGTTTCAATATACATATATTCCCGCCTCATTACATCTAAAAGACTTCTGCTTAAATACTTCTCGTTTTCCCCGTGCGCGGATAAGAATGGGACTTTTTCCTCGTGTATACTTTCCGACCAGGTATAGGCGGAGTTTGCCCGGTAATAATTCAACGGTGGTGTTAGGCCATCTGAAATTAAGTAATCTAAAATAATGATTGTAAAAACGAATATACAATATCTATATGATATGTATTTGAGGCCAATCGTGGCGCAGGGGCAAAAACTGTGACTGTAAAATTGACTGGTTCGATCCCCACTCGAGGACATGAAATATTTATTTATATTTATATTTTCATTTCTTCGCTCTGGTGTCGAGGCAAAGTGCGTTGAGTTCCGCTACTTGCAATGCCTCCAGAACTCGGCGGAAAGTGGGGAACGGAGTGTCTTAACACTAGGTTTCCTCTACCTACCCTGCTGTGTGCGGGATACAGCATGAAGCTGATTTGATTTGATTTGATTTGATTCATTATGTATAATATACCTATAATAAAAAAATTGAAGAGAAGTACAATATTTATAATATTATAACGCTCTCGGTAGTTGCGAACATTACCGAATAAAATTCATACTATCTGGAATGACATATAATATATATATATATATATATATATATATATATATATATATATATATATATATATATATATATATATATATAAGCATAATGAATGATGAAGTGAAAAATAAATAAAATAAATCAACTTCACGCTGTATCCCGCACATAGCAGAGTAGGCAGAGAGAACCTAGAGTTAAGACACTCCGTTCCCCACTTTCCGCCGAAATCTGGTGGCATTGCTTGTTGAGTGGAGGAACTCAACGCCGCGCTTTGCCGCGACACTAGAGGGAAGAAATGAAATTATAAATTTTAATAAATATATCATGCCCTCGAGTGGGGATCGAACCCATAACCAGTCGATTTTGCAGTCACATTCTGTGCCCCCGCGCCACGACTGGCCTCTGTAAAAATGTACAACTAACAAAAAGAATTAATTAGAAGGTCAACGTACTCTGTTTTCCAAACCAATATTTATAGCATTCGACGTCTTCATCAGTAACATATTCCCCTTTCTTTAAAAAGGTTTTATCGAAAGTTGATAAATTGTTCATTTGCATGAGAACTTCCGGTAAATTTGGAATGCGGAATAGAAAAATATAACTGAAACAATATTGAAAGATTAAAAAATATAATATAACAACTGACCTACATGCGGGTATAATCTAAATAATATAACGAACACCTTATATGGGAGGTTCATCTTAAAAAAAATATCCTTATTAATCTAACTTTAAGTTTGAAATGAAATTAATCTTAATTAATAAGAATTTATTAATCAATTTTGAATAAGTTTTATTTCAAACACAATTGGCTTAAATATTATAAGTTAGCTTTACTTTTGACAATATAGATTTTAACAAAATTTATTTATCTCTACACGCAATATGTATCTATAGGCTGATGATGAACGTAATCAAATAGTCAGAATCGCATAGTGGGTTATTTAGAAACCAATAAAAAAAAACGTATGTTACTTACGAAGATTTTATGCACTGTTCAAATGTGGTGCATATTTGACGGAACCAAGCACTTAAAGAAGTGCTTCCCAATAATACAAGAGCATTTAATACCTCAGGGTAGGTATCTCGTAGTTTACAGGCGACTACACCGCCCCAGTCGTGGGCCACCACAATACATTTATTGTAACCTATAAACAAACATAAGCTGATATATTGTAAATCTTCTGAATGTAAGCTCGATGGTTGTCGGTCGACCCTAAGTCGGGGGAATTATATTGGAATTATTTTAAGTTTTCACTGTGATAACAAAGTAGACCTCAGTTCTTGAGTTACACTAGGCTCTATGTTATGAAGGAAAAAACATAAAACTGAAATTAAAAATATCTATATAATTACAAATAGATCTATTTACATAGAACAAAACACTTATAAATAGGTATAACGAATAGTTACTTAAATCAGCTTCACGCTAGCAGGGTAGGCAGAGGGAACCTAGTGTTAAGACACTCCGTTCCATTGCGTGATGAGTGGCAGAACTCAACGCCGCACTTAACCTCGACATCAGAGCGAAGATATGTAAATATAAATTTAAGTAAATATTTCATCTCCTCGAGTGGGGATCGAACCCACAACCAGGTTTTACAGTCACACTTTGTGCCGCTGCGCCACGACTGGCCACAAGCCTCGTTACTTAAAAATATATATTTATATATTTTTACATTTTATTCGTTATGAAAAACAAAATATTCGTTTTCTATACTTATTAAGTAGCTAATTTACTCTTCAACGTCATAAGAATCATTAATATATGTGACATTTAAATAATACTATTGATTATTGCTTATGATGTCAAAGATGTAAGATCATTACGATGTAGAGTTTTACATATCCACAGTCCCTAGGTAAAGTGAAAAAATTACAATTTTCTTTTATTGCTGTTTTGAACTACTAACAAGGGTAGATTTCGATTACAAATACGTTGAAAAAACACATAAATAACTTTTTTCTAATGTTGAAAATATCTCATTAAAACTGCACTTCTTACGTCCAATATTAATAATCTATCTCCGACGTCAATCTTCGATTGTTCCATATATTTATCCAATCTCTAGATTGGATAGATATATGGAACAATCGAAGATTGACGTCGGAAATAGATTATTAATATTGGGCGTTAGTGGATCAAATGAGCAACTAGGGACCATCGATATGTATTGATAGACTACATTTCTTTACAAAATTAATATCTGTAAGCACTTTTTGTCTATTTTCTCTTTAAGGATTTAAAAAAAAAAAATAATAATCAAAAAGCAATAGCTAGGATTATTGATGAGAATTATATTACCTAATTCATGTATCAAATCTTTGATATCATCGACCAATAATTCTATTTTATAATTTTTAACACCCTCTGGTCTTTCGGAATCCCCGTAGCCCCTCATATCAACAGCTATACATCTGTGGAACATTTTAATTCATGTTACATGTCATATATATTAACCAACGTGGACAGAGATTGCTTTTTTAAACCATTAATTATTTTTATATGTATATTGTAGTATAAAAAATAAAAACTCTCAGAGTATAAGTAACCAAGCCCGAAAATTCTACTTTGTTGTATATCTGTAGAGAACTAGAAATTATTGGCGTGGAGCAACAAAGTTCAGTAATTATTATTTTAAGTAAAATCAACATTTACAGAAATTTTCACTTATTTTCTAAGTTAACTATAAATCTATTTTGTGTAGAAATAAAACATTTTATAAAAAATATATATAAATATTTAATTTCCTTGAGTGGGGATCGAACTTTATCGATCGAAGAGCCAATTTTACAGTTACACTTTGCCTCTGCGCCACGACTAGCCTCAAAATAATTTATACTACAACATATTGAATAGATATAAATGTGTATAAAAATATTAATAATAGAAAATACCTATAGTCTTTATTGAAGTAAACAATTTGATGCCGCCATGAGTACCAAAATTCAGGAAAACCATGAATAAATAACATTAAAGGTTTTGATGGATCACCGCTCTCTACGTAGTGCAGCTTAACTGACTGAAAAAAAAATCTAATAAATAAATGTTGAAAACATGTGCATATGTGTTCCTGGCAATCTATATAGTTCAGATATTCTATACAGTACAGTGACAATCTACAGAACACCTAATTATGAACCAGAATACGAAATATTATGAATGTTATTATCCATTACGTATTTTACTTAGGCAATATATAAAATTGTAGGGATTGTATATAGTACCTGCTGTTAAAGCGGGAATGTGTAAAATAAATAAATCTTGGTCTATTTTCCTATATTCGAGCTAAAGATTTAGGGGATTCTAAATGCAAGACAGGTTAGGTTTAAAATTTTTGAAGTTAAAAGTAACTAACCTAACCATTTTAAATGAAGCTATTTAACCGGAATAATCACGTACATTTAGTATTATACAAATTTAGAAATTCGACGTTTCGAACACTTTGCAGATCTTACTAACCTAACCTCCACTTAAATTCCGCTAAATATGCAGCGGCAGTGGCTTTAGTACATATGTACGTGTTGTTTATTGTCTGTCCGTACGTTCTCCTTTCCCCTTCCTTGCTCTTGTCGTTTACATAGATGGAACGACGGCTGCACATTTCATTTTTACCTTTTTTTATCGCGAGGAAATCGATTCTCGAGCGAGTTATGAGTTCCATATGGACCGGCGGATGTAGGCCATCCACGCTAACCACCAAAACCTCACGGTGCTCCTCCTCGACTACTACAGGTCGAGGAAAGAACGAACGGACGGAAGCCAAGGATTCTTCCATAACCCCGGATTGTATAGAATACCATAATACAAAGTATAAAATAATAATATTTCATACATTAAATGCACATTTTAGATGTTTTTTTACATTGCCGAGGTACTGTATAGAAAATCGAATTATACAGTTTGCCGGTAACTTATATAAACATTCTATAAAAACATAAATAATGATAGATGTAACTTCTATGACAAAGTCCAAGGCCACCCTGTTAAATCAATGGGTATTAAAGTTACCTAAAAAATTATTATACTTAATAATTCAATTAATTCAAGCAAGAAACCTTATCAAAGTTGCTATTGAAGTAGCAATCATTTTTTCCTCTAAAGCAAAAAATGCAATCCAATCTATCTAAATGTCATCTTTGAAATTTTACAGTGAATAGCTTCAATTATAATTATTATGTATGTACTGTAGAAGCCATAGTGCCGCAGTGAGACATTGTTCGACTGCAAACGCGATGGTTGTGATGGTTCAATTCATGCTTGTGTGGGAATAATTTTCATTTCCCTGTTCTATTAGACAGTACAGTATTAAGTTCTGCCACTCAATACGCAGCGTATTGAATTCAGACAGAAAGCGGAGAACACGGTGCTTAACACTATGTTTGCTCTGTCTACACTTCTTTTGTTGTACAAATAAACTAAAAAGCCTCTTGAAAATCTTAGATCATAAAGTACGAATGTAGCGTTTTTAGAGATTTCGAAATTTATTAGGCTTTCAAAAGTTCTCTGACATTCTTCAAATATCATTAGTTCACGGCAGGTTAGAAAAAAAAATGAACAGCAAATGAATAAGTAACTTAAAAAATCATTATAGTCATTGTGACTATAAATGTAGATTACTTGAAAAGAATATAATTCAAGCTATTATAGGTAATAATAACTACAAGAAACATTCGAGAATATTATACAAGTGTCTTTGTCATCAACACTTTAAATGAAACCACAGTTTTAACTACTCTATAAAAACCTAATACAATTAAAACAAAAGAGATTTTTCCGAAGATGAAAAAGTGATTTTTTAAACAAAATAATAAATAAAATTATGGTTGTAAAATAAACCGCCATTTATTTACCTATCAAAGCGACAACGCCGCACACGCCTTATTCACCAAATCGAGTCTTACTTTCTCGTTCTAGTATGTTTTTTGTCAATGAAAAGTGGCAGATCGGCAATGCTTAGTAGTATTTTTGTAGTAGTATGTGTTCACGTCATTGGTTGGTATCTATTCGTAAATTTGTCACACGAAATACAGCATGGATAAACATCGATAAATACCGTCAAAAAATCCTACGTCTAAACTGTTGAAGTATCTTGATTAATTTCTTTAGGTATGGGTTTGAAATATTTTACCCTATAAGCTGATCCCATAAAGGGAGCGCATACGCTACCATCCTGATTATAAACATTATAGTTTAAGGCAAATAATTTTCCAATTTGTTTTATTATTATAGTTATTTGTTATTTAAATATTATGCGCACACCAATAGTCTAATATCGTATTTTTTTATTTGGAGTCTTTGTAAAATTTTTCAATTTTTTTTTTAAATAATTCAACGTTTAATAGATACCTATTTGTAAAAGGCATTTTCAATAATGCGGCGAATGACAATCAAGGTTCTAATATAATAATTAAATACCAGAATTTTGAATGGATGTGCGCAAATTTTTTATTTTATTAAAGCGAAATGACATTGGACATTTGGCTTTGTTTGCTTACAAATTACAGGAGAATTTTTAAGCAAAGAAAGCCAAACGTAGTAGAATCTGTCACTAGTTTCTTTACAAAATTTTACGAAAATTTTGTATATTATATTGTCATCATTATTAGCAATATGTATTTTTTCAGCTTTATGCTTTATCCCCTATGGTAGGACAGGACAAAGAGAATCTAGTGTGAGCATGTTGACCGGCGGAATTCAACGCCGCAGTTTTTAATTTTTAACATGCTAGTATTAGTTTTACTATTATGTGATAACCACACGTTTAGTTTTTTATATCTTTTTTAATATTTTTTTTCAGCTTCACGCTCATTCATCCCATATCTAGCAGAGTAGGCAGAGTTAGCCTAGTGTTAAGACACTCCGTTCCCCACTTTCCGCCGAATTTTCGGGGCATTGCGTGTTGAGTGGCGGAACTCACCGCCGTGCTTTTGCCTTGATATCAGAAATAGGAATGAAAAAGTAAAAATATTAATAAACAATAATTCATTCCCCCGAACAGGTATCGAACCCACAAACAATGCGTTACAGAAGTTTTAATTTCTTATTGTTATTCTGGAAGATATTCTTTTTTTTTCGAATGAACTTAATGCTGTTGACCTGGATTGGTCTTGACATCGTCACCGGGCTGGTGGAAGATATTCCGTGTTTCTCCTTAATTTATATGTCGAGGTTACGCCTCTTGGTGTGCCTCTCTATGAGAGTTATTAAGTATACGTGCAAATTACATGCTATAAAAGCCGAAGATTATCTTCATAAAATTTTCTTAATAAACGATGAAACCTTACAATTTTTAAATATGTTTTGTCACAAAATGCTTTATTGTCACTTATTTGTAAGAGATGGTATCGCAGTGTTTTAAAAACTAATAAAATGGAATATTTTTGTCATACAACTTACTGACATGTAATTAAATATATTTATTTGCAGCGCACGCGCTTAAAGCAATTCGATAGCGTTCCTTATTATAGTTATTTCATTATTTAAGGCTGACTACGAATTACACATTAATGTTATATAGCCTATAGCTTTGCCGAAGAATGTAGATTTCATACAAAACAAAAGAAAGTAGATCGGACCAGTAGATCCAGATATCTTAGCGTTTAAGCAAACAAACACTTCCGCTTTATTATATTAGTATAGATTAAAACATGCTAAGTCATAGGACAAATAGGAACAGGCAATACCATCTGGTAGAATCCAACGCGCTTTGTCTTATTAGATTTAATTATAATAGAATCATGGCCCTGGACAAAGAATCGATCTCATAATGATCATTAACCCAGTCGGACTCTTTGCAAATAAACTAAGTATCTACGATAATATGGTACCTATAAAAAAAAGCCAATAATATGCCCTTAGTACTTAGTCGTGGTGCAGGGGCACAAAGTGTGACTGTAAAACTGACTGGTTGTGGGTTCGATCCCCACTCGAGCGATGAAATATTTACTTAAATTTATATTTTCATGACACAATGCCTCCAGAATTCGGCATAAAGTGGGGAACGGGGTGTCTGAACACTAGGTTCCCTCTGCCTACCCTGCCGTGTGCGGGATAAAGCGTGAAGCTGTTGTATTTAATAAAATGCCCTCAATATTTTTTTTATTATTTAGTTACTTTGTTTGTTATATATAATGAAACAAAACGTAAATGACAAAATAATAAAGCGTCAATTAAATTATGTCCAGACGGAATACCATGAATTCCTGAAGTAACCGACCATTTCGTGATAACGTATTTAATAATGTATGGATTACGTCGAGCCAATGCGTATTGCAAAAACATTTTATTATATTACGAGTACTGTAATATAGTACTGGAATAAACGATACGTAAGACGTTCCGCTTTCTGAAGTTCAACCTCTTCCGGTCAGTTGCTTGGTTAGTTAGCTTAAGAGTTTATTGTAAATTTTAAAAAAAATATTCAGTAAATTTTCATTTATTTATTCGCCCGCATGCCACCTATTTAATTCTTTTATTGTGCTGTATTTGCCAACAGAAAGACTATATAATTTATACATTCAATCACGACAAACTTATTTTCATATTGAGAAAGTGCAAGTACTACGTGGTTGCATGCGAGGATGTCATCGGCGGCAAAGGCGCCCCCCGCGGTACTCGAGCCTAGGCTTGCGGCCGTAAACACAGTGTTGAATTATTTTAATTTTACATTTTCTCGAAAAGTGTACGTCCAAATTACACGCTATAAAAGTCAAAGATCAACTTCATAAAATTTCCTTGATGATTGAATAAATTTTACTCGTAAGTTTCGATATCTTCGTCAAATAAAAACTGTGAAATATGGCCTTGGAATTTTCAATTATTTTTTGTCACAAAATGCCTTATTGTGACTTATTTATAAAAGAAAGATAAACAGTGTCGCGGACGGTATTTTAGAACTAATGAAATTAAATGTTTTGTACTTACATATGTACATATATTCAACAATTTTTCATTATTATTGTTATTTCGTTATTTAAAGCTAAATAAGAATTATACTCTGATGTTATATAGCCTATAGCACTAATGCAGCTTTCATACAAGACAAAAAAATCCGGCCAGTAGTTTCAGATATCTTAGCGTTTAAACAAACAAACAAACTCTTATTTATTTATAATAATCTAATATTTTATTATAATAATCTATACTAATATATTAGTATAGATTAATAGATTTTGATTACTGGTAGATAATTAAATTTGTAACACGTGTGCCTACGTGCTTATGAAGATGTTATTTAGGTTACAAAAATGCGGCGATAGATGTCATCAAATCATATCATATTTCAAACTTTATATGCAATAATATCTATATTTTTAACTAAGCAAAATACATATATTTTTTAAACATTTTTAAAGTGTTATTCCACACTTCCACATATAATCACCTTTTTTAAACTTCACGCTGTATCTTGCATATAGCAGGATAAGCAGAGGTAATCTAGAGGTAAGACTATTGTCTTCTTGCTAGAGCGAAGAAATGATAATAATTCATTCCCTTATGAAGAAATAGAATCCACAACCGACGCGTTTACAGACAGACACTAAGCAGCGGTTTTGCCAAGAGGGCCTCATAGAGAGAGAGAGAGGTAAAATTTATTTATTTCTAATGGATAAACTCAAAAAATACCTATTGAACCGATAGTAAGTTTTATTCTTCTACGATATTAATCTTTTTTAGGGTTCCATACCTTTTAAGGAAAAAAGGAACTCTAATAAGATCATTTTGTTTTCCGTCCTTCTGTCTGTCTATCTGTCTGTCAAAAGCCTTTATCTTAAATACGCTTGGAGATAATCGTTGTTGGAATTTAAACCATATACCCAGATCTACGGTCCCATGATTTCCTGAAAAAATCGTATTTCTACACTTACTTCAAAAAAAAAAAGAAATGGCCGTCTATATTACAAAAAAGGTGTATTTCGACACTATAAGGGGAATCAAAATTAATAGGGTACTTCCGGTTGACCTAGAATTATGAAATTTGGCAGCTAGTCGACAGGTAGTAATAGTTCCAGAAAAAACTATATATTTGTGGTTAAATCCTAACAAATAATAGCCTTAAAAGGGGGGGCAAAAATTGGCATTAAAGCCAAACCAAAGTGAGATATCAGATAAAAAGGATTTTGCTAAGCTTAGCTTGAATTTAAGCAAATAAAGCTCGAGATCTCCAATTTTTCTACTGAACTCTAGGTGGACGAGCTCGACTCGCGCTTTTGTTTTTATTATTCTCTAATATTAATTAAAATTTGCTTTTTTCTAATTTAATAAGAAAATGTTTAGTCCTAAAAATATCCATAGCTACACAAGGTATAGAAAATAGATTAAAACTTAAAAAACATTCTTTCTTTGCTTCCACTGCAATAACTATTGATATTAGAAATAGAAGCATATATTAAATGTTCTTACTTATGATTGTGGGAACAAAAAATCGGCGTTACAATAACTAATGTAAATTATTAATTATTACAGGACAGGTATTTGACAAAAAATGCTTTTTGCCCAAATTAGTCATTTAAAACACGGATGCGAACAGAACGTGATTGTATCACTAAAGTTTAATGATATGAATCGTTATCTTAATCAATTACTCAATAATTTAGGCGATTTTACACGTGTGTTGTGTGTGTGCACGCTTGTTTTTGCCTTACGCTGTATCCCTAACACAGCAAGGTGAGAAGAGGGAATCTAGTGTTAAGACACTTTGTTCCCCTTTTTCCACCGAATTCTGGAAACATCACGTGTGAGTGTTACCGGCAATGTATAGAATACCTGAAATGTTTAGGCAATACATGAAATATTATTTATTTTACTATTATACCTACTACGCCTAGGTATAAAAGTTGCATTACATCAAAACAGGTATTATTTATTTTTAAACATTTTTAAAGTGTTAATCCACACTTAGGAAAGAATAATACTTATTTAGAAAACGTATAAAAATACGTTCTAAATAAACGTATAAAAAAAAAATTAAAATTAAATTAGCTTCACGCTATATCCCGCACACAGCAGGGTAGGCAGAGGGAACCTAGTGTTAAGACACTCCGTTCCCCACTTTCTGCCGAATTCTGGAGGCATTGCGTGTTGAGTGGCAGAACTCAACGCCGCAAAATACGTTATTTAGATTAGTATTTATGTTAAGAAAACAAAACGATGAAACAGGAGGTTTGCTGTAGATGAAGACTGCAATGACATGACACTTGACACAAATAGTCGCGGTAAAGCATAGTGCGCCCTCTGGTGCCAGAATTGTAAGGTATACTTTATATTCGTTTAGGAATCGAGGTGGAATTGTCTTATTTCTACAGAATCATAAGAACTGCTTCTTCATCTCATTGCTGTGTAATGCAAAACAGTCACATTGCCTGGATACTCCAGGTATTTTATATAATCCTTAAGTTTTGTATAGACTTCTAGTAACATATACCTTTATAAATATAAAATTATTATTGTTTATCTATACACGAGTAACGTAATTATATGTTTAAGTAACGATAGGTAGATAAATGATCTAATCTTATAATATTTTACTTTAGGAACATATAATTATTAGTGCTGACGGCTGTTCGTGTTACAGTAAGTATATAAATAAAAAACACATTTTAAACGAATTTAATGCACTCGTTTTTGAAATGGCGTAAAATCATTGAAAAACTATTAGAAAATTTCGCCAAGCGCGAGATGTAGTTGCACGTTGACAATTCTTTCAATTAAACTTAGTTCGCAGATATTCTTAGATAGTCTTAAGAAAAACTAGAAAACAAATATTAGAGAAACAGAAAGTTTTTAGTAGAACAAAAAATTTAAAAATAAACAAATACATTATTGCAAAGTCGGAATCATTTATAGCGTAAATATATACGAGGTAAATGTTGTTCTTTTAATTTTTTGGGAAAAGTTTTTGTTAGTAAAATTTTTATACACGGATTATTCCTGAGCGCTACGTATATGTGTACATATGTATACCGTACGTTAATTCAATTATATGTACATACTTGACTTAACTTTACTCGGGCAGTTCGTATTAATTTCCTATATGACAAATAATATAAATTTAAATAAGTAAATAGGTTGGTAGTATTCAATATCAAATATATACCTAGTCTGTGATCATGATTTTATATAACGAAATAATTTAATAACTTTAAAAGTATGTGAGCAGTGCGTGCTTTAAAATAATTATAATTCAAAAATCTAGCGAGCCGTGATTGTTTTTTTAATCATCCGACGCGCCTCTGTCAGATCTTCCTCTCGTATAAAAATATCGAAATTAACTTTTAAACTTGTAAAATAATTTAATATTTTTTAATTAGATAGAAATACGAAAAATATTAAATTGGACTATTAAATATATCAAAAATATAACTCACATTTGCTTTAACGTACTTATGTACTCCATATTTTGGGTCCGAAAGTGCTGCCGGTGGTTCCAATTTTAGTTTTGTCGCCCACGGATTTTTGAAAGGGTTTCTTAATATATTTATGACTATACCTAAACACGCTTGGACACCAACAATCAATGATATAATATTAGCTAAAATAAAGCGGTAACCGACCGCGAATATATTCATGTTGAAATATTCTTATACAAACAAAAAACACGTTGAGTATCACCTACGTTTAGTACTGCACTGAGTGAGTTGTTACTGAGTAAATAATTGCGCGTTCGTCGCAAGATTCAGATAAGTGATACTTTTACATTTCCTGTACCTTATAAACATCTAAGTCGTGATATATAAGAAATATCTATTGTAGTAGTAGTAGTAGATAAGTTTGTACATTTTCAGCACGTTTTCAGAATTAGCCTAGTAGGAAAATATAGTAAATTTTGTATGATATTGAAACGTAAAACCACAGAAAGGTTACATATTTTTTTGTTCTTTTCCTTTTTTTCCTATGTGATTTGTAAAGATGGACTTCATGTGTAAATTTAGCTCAGGGTTGTTATTTGTGCTTATTTTATTTGAAGAATAAGATCTAAGAGTAATCGCCTCCACGATATTTTATCTTCGTTCGGTGGACTCATGATTCTAATTCTATATACAATACGATCGACAAGTCGTGGCCGTTCTGAAGTTAGGTTTTCCGAAATTTTGCACAATGTTCATTAAGAAAGAAAATAGTCAAAAGTGAGAAAAATCCTAAAACCAAATCAGTAAACTTAAGGGCCACGGGTCACGACTTGCTGACTGTACTGTACGTACAAATTTGACCTGTCAACTTTATAAAGGGGTACATTTTATTTACTTATCATAAAATCATTACACTTGGATAAAAGAAGTTTTAAATTTCGATAATTCAAAATATTTTCTACTGAAGACCATTTAATAAATAGAATGTTTAGAAAATAATCATTTTTTATTATTATCGTTCCTGATGTATAGCGTTCAATTATTTTATTTAATATCGTTTGACTAAAATTCTAAAAAATAATAAGTTCTTTGATTTTCACGATTATTACACATTTTAAATGAAACTATTTTAACCGGATTAATCGCGTATATTTTGTACTTTTATACATTTTTGGAAACCCGACGTTTCGAACACTTTGTAGTAGTCCGTGGTCACGGGTAGACTCACTACCCACGATACACCCGCTATACAAAATATACGCGATTAATCCGGTTAAAATAGTTTCATTTAAAATTCTAAAAAATAAATGTATTGTAAGAATAATAATAACAAATTGAAATGTTAGTTTCACAAAAAAGTATACGTATGTCGTGCTACTTAAATTACTTATGTAAGTATAATGTTTCATATTGATGAAGTCAATATTTAGCTTTGAAATGCATGCGTTTTATGCAAATTCTGACATTGGCTCAGTCAACCAAGAAATAACGAATGTAATGTTGCAATATATGTGTATATTGGAGAAATTAACAATATAATATATTTTATTAATTTATTTTTTAGCGCGCGCTGTATCCCATATTTAGCGGGGTAAGCAGAGGGAACCTGGGAAACTATTTTTGAGACATTGCGCACGATGATATATAGCACGACCGCTTTCTCATAAAGTACTTACTTCATTAAATCAAATAAAAAAAAAAACGGACAAGCACGTATTAGGTTTCCCTACAATTTTGCTCCCTTTTAAGGCTATTATTTTATAGGATTTAACCACAAAGGTATAGTTTTCAGTTGTTAGTTTTCATTTTTCCCTAAATTAATATTACCTGCAGATGCTTGAAGCTAAATTTCATAATTCTAGATCAAGCGGAAATACCATATTTATTCTGATTCCCCTTATAGTGTTTTTTTTTTTTGCGATTTGCCCTTTTTGTGATATAAACGGCCATATCTTTATTTTATCTAAATATAGGAATACGATGTTCTCAGGAAATCAACGGACCGTAGACCTGAGTTTATGGCTTAAATTTCAACTTGATATCGCCAAGTTTTCCTCAGATAAACACTCTTGACACACAGACGGACGGACAACAAAGTGATCTTATAAGGTTAATTTTTTTCCTTAAAAGGTACGGAACCCTAAAAATGATAAAAGCAACTTTTCATATAGGTATAATATACTAACGTCACAATGTATTTCCAGTTTCACGCTTTATCCCGGATTTAGCAGAGTAGGCAATGTCACTGTCTATCTGTCTGTCTGTCTGTCAAGACCCTTTAACTCAGATATCATGTTGAAATTCAAACCATAGACCTAGATCTACGGCCCCATGATTTTCTGAAAAAAAAATATTTATACATTCACTTAAAAAGTTTAAGAAAAATCTAAAAACTATACATTTGTGGTTAAATCCTAAAAAATAAGGGGGGCAAAATTTGGTATTAATAACACTAGCTCAAGTGGGGTACTAGATGAAATAGACGAACTCGCGCTTGTCCGGCACAAATACATAATAGTAGAATAGATTACACTAGGGTTGCCTAGAAGAATCCTGCCGCAATCACCTTTAATTAATTTTTTTCGTAATGCGTTTTTGGAGAAAATTGCACTCATATGTTTTATATGTGAATCCCACATCATTTGAAAGAAAATCGCATAAGGAATTGAAAAAACAATGGTTGCCAGCTCTCATTCTGCCGCAAGCCCAGGGTTGCCTGGTTTCTCATCCTTCTACGAGGCAGTGGTTCTCGAGAAGGAGTCGGCGAAACGGGCGAGGGAGGCTTCTGCCGAACTCGTCACCCGCCGTAAGAGACCGGGTCGCCGGAGGTCGGCACACGATCGCCACCTTCCGTCCTAATGAGCCAGAGGGCGGTCGGCTTGGGGAAGTTGGCCGCCTACGAACCTGGCTCGAGTAGTCGCGCGCAGGTTGCTCCCGCGCGCTACTCCGAGCAGGCCGTCGAGGGTGCCCACACACTTATAATACTTTGCGAAACCTATAACAATAACAAATCAAATGAAACAAATTAAGTAAAATAGCAAGATACTCAAAAATCTCACGATCACAATCATTTGAATGTCAGTATAAAAAACATATTATAAAAAAAAAACTTTAAAATATAACATTTTTAAGGTAATATTCCATACTTAGGAATGAAAAACACTTATTTAGACTAGAAAATGAATAAAAATACCGTTACGTTGAAATTTCAAACGTTAAAAATTTACGTTAAATAGGTAGATAAATAGATAAAGTTAAATAAACGTTAAGTAGATAAGTAAACTTTTAAATTTAAATGAAAAAGTTGCTAAAAAATGCATAACTTTTTGTCTAAATAATATTTATTTAAAAATAATTTTTAAAATAGACAATACTATTTACTTTATGTACAAAAGTAAAGAAAATCAAACTAAAACATACTACTGTATTTTAAAGCAATATACAAAGATATTTATTTCATATTTAAATTTTCATTTATTATGTATTTTTTTTATTTCTGAATACCCCATCTAGAGGTGCTAAGATACTTCTTTCCCTACACATTACCCGCATTCTTCATACATGTGTATTAAGGCGGAATTCAACGCCGCGCTTTATCTTATTATCAGGACGAGGAAATAACAATAATTAATTCCATCGAGTGGAAATCGAACCCACAACCGTCGCGTTTGTAGTTAGCTTCAATTTTACGTAGCTATAAATTTCAAACATGTTAAAATAAATGTAATTACCACAATTAATAACGATGAACGATCCAATAACCATAATAAATGAAACACATCGTTAGTAAGTTAATTTTAACATAAATAAATCATAAAGAAATGTCACCAAATTGACAACATAAAATATATTAATTTCCTTTTACTTTCATAAAAATATATATCGCTAACAGATCTTTATCAGAATT
Source organism: Heliconius erato x Heliconius himera (assembly GCA_013421005.1). NCBI lineage: Eukaryota > Metazoa > Arthropoda > Insecta > Lepidoptera > Nymphalidae > Heliconius > Heliconius erato x Heliconius himera. The sequence continues at coordinate 18,435 of JAATLQ010034584.1, forward strand.
GACAAAACATTATAAAATAATAATTAAATTTTACCCACATTTAATAACACAGAATATAAGAAATATAATAAATAAGAATACTTATTAAACATCACTGTCACTCTCATTTCCTCTATAACTATTACGAACAGGGGTTATATTTTTGAACAAATCATTTACATTAGTAGGTGGATCGTCCATTTTCAAATTTTCTATTTCTTTCCACAAATCGTATTCATGTATACTTCTGGAGAATATTCTAGAAGGATCTGATGCAAACGTACTGACGCTTGGTTCAGTGTAATGTTCATTATTAAGTCGTTCCATGGTTTCTTTTTCAATACGCTCCAAACGATCGATCACTTCTGATGGGTCTGCATCTTTCGGTCTTTTATTGAAATCGATATCTATATCGATTCTGAAATAAATTCCGTAATGTTACAATAATTGTACCTTGTAATGGGGTCTAATGGTTGTAGACGTGATGGTTGTAGTGCGATCTCCACTCTGGGGAATGATTATTTTTAAAATATTTTCATTTTTCCTATTTGGTAGATGAAGCGTTGAGTTATGCCATTTAAAATGCAATGACTTGAGGAATTATAAAGTAAGTAGAGGAACAGAACTCCAAATTCCGTCACTCAACACGTAATATCTGAAATTCGTCCGAAAAGGGACGAAGTAGTGTCTTGCGAGTGGTTTTCTCAAATATTTATTTATAAACTTAACTTCACACTGTATCCCTAGCGGTGTAGTCAGAGGGAACGGAGTGCCAAGCGCTACGGCCTCTACCTCTTTCGCTTCGTCCACTATCATCAACATCTTCATACATGCCCTCCGCGGAATCCTCATGCTTTTTACGTGACCTTCCTCCAGTATCTTCGATACTGTGTTTTCGAAGGTCAACCGAGGTCTCTCATTACCTCTCTTACCACTCACTTTTCCACCATAACCAACTAACCAAGAATGACAAAGTGCCATTCTTTCATCACTCATGCATTCGAGGTGCCCAAACCAGCTGAGCACGTTCTTCTTCATTCTCATAGTGACATCCTCGCTAGTACTTATAAGACAATATTCAAAATTATTAAAAGTGTCAATAACCCTGTATCTCGTTTGAAGTTCTCCCAGTTAGCGGCGTTGGGCGCACGAGGTATCTCCGCGGCTAAAGCTCGACACGCCTCGTCCATTGTTTGCTCTACCATGTTCAATTCTGATTCAACTGTAACAAGAGGACCTTATAAACTGTTTCTTAGTATGTTTTATGACTCTACTGAAAATAAAAAGAAATAATATGCTACGATTATACTAAATACCATTAGTAATAAGGTGAAAGTATAAAGCTAAAAAAAATTCAATTTTAATAATAAAAAATATTTAAGTAATTTCGACGAAGTAATTAAATGTATTATACATTTTGCTACTTCATCAAGTATGCAAAACCTATTCAGTGCTACACGTTAATTACTATAAGGAGGAAATAACATTTTTTTTTCTATTCCCCGATAAACAAGGTAAAGGTAAATACGTAAAACCTTACTAAAAGAAGTCGCTGTACCATAAAAAAAACCCGGTTAAGTGCGAGTTTCTGAATTGTAGATCAACGGGAAGTATATCTTATAAAAATTTTGATGGCGTTTACCTTTTTTTACAAAGTGATTACTATAAGGGCTTTTTACTCGTTTTTACCTTTACGTAATTTCGTACGGAACCCGAAAAATTGAAAAATGAATAAATTTTGTCATAAAATATTACGGACTCCGGGCCATAAAAAACTTTAGCTCTGAAGACTTTGGCCCTAATTGAAACAGAAATCAACTCAGCGAACTCTACAGAAATATATTTTTTAATCTTTCAAATAATTTGAAATTATTTAAAATCACAACACACCAAAAGATCTACTAGCCATAGATTTAGTCATTCATTTTATAAACATTTACATTTAGAGATTCGTCCATAGGTCTTCACAAAAAAGTATTGCTTAATATAAAGTTATGAACAATATGACCTTTCGTTTGATTGTACTTTTTTCTTCATTCAGAGTTAATTTTCATTATAAATTTATGTTCACAAAACTAGTTACATACAGAATGTTTTTGTCTGCACATCAATTTGTCTATCTGTCAAGAATTTTGCAAGTTGAAACTAATGTCAAATTCCGCGTTCTTCAGTTCCTTGGCACACAAAAAAGATAACCAAATTTTTAAATTTAATAAAAAAACATGTCGATTTCAAGACCTTCCCGTTGGCTTAAAATAAAATGATGAAATTTGGCAAAAAGTGATTGTAATTAAAGGAAAAAATCGGAGAATTGAGTTTAGTTATTGATAATAAAACAGAACCGTACGTATGCGAGTCCGATTCTCATTCGACCAGTTTCTCCCAAATACGTTTTATAGTGCTTGCCTTTGACTAATCACTAACTTATTATATAAATTTGCATTTTTAAAAATGTATATTAACGTACGAAGAATATGCGTTTAATTTTAAACAATGTGTCACATTGTCCAGTATACGAAATGGGCTTTGCTCTCTATTTACGATGAGGACATATAAAAATAGAAAAGGTTATTTAAAATACATCATAACACGATAAAGACAAATATTAAATATATCTAATTATATCTAATTGAATTTTATACAATGAACACCGTATCGTCTTTTGAATGTCACTAATATTAGAAGTGAGAGTTAGTGATTACAACTTTGCTTAGGCCAACAATGACATTTTCATGTATGTATATAAAAAGAGAAATCTTGAGGTCAGCAGGTGTGGTATAATATACTAATAGATACATATATGTTGTCTGTTGAAGTAATAGACAAAACTGCTTAGGTAATCTTTGGAATTCACAATTCACAAACCATCGAATATTTATTTTATCAGATAAAACTATTTTAATCACTTATCTTAGACATGTACGAAAAGCATTAAAAGGTCAAGATTACTATAGTAGGAACGTTGACAACGAAGATTATTTTTTTTGGTTGAATGGGTAAATATATATAATTTTGTTGAGTGTTTTATCCATTTTAACCTAAATATGATAATTAATATTAACTGTTGTTATTAAAAAATAACATTAACCGCGCTTTATTTTGTAAGTTTCCATGTGATATTTTAGACATTACTGGCTAGTAACTTATAATAATTTGAAATTTCAATTTAGATAATGTATGTATGTATGTCCCACATGAATACTTTTGAGAAAACGTGTTAATTTGTGAGATCAACCGTTATTCTCGAAACTATATTTGATTTGAGATAACTCGTTTTTGAATTTATAAGAATAATGAGAAAAGTGTGAGGTTCCACTCTAGTGGCACTTTTTAGCATATTTTGTCAATGATAGTAACGTTAAAATGGATACAAAAAGAAATTTTGAATACATTCAAATAAATATTTTGAACATATCTTGTATATACTAGGATATTCTATTATGGGTGGCGTCATACTGGTCGACAAGAGTAACCAACAGTGAATACGTGGAGTCTATATCTATATTAAAATTTTAATAACATAGACCCAAGAAAATGTCTGTGTCTTTTGTTGAATATAGTATTCAAATTTAAAATATATACATTGTTTTTTTGACGTAATAACCTCTTATAAATCGATGAACAATGAACAAGTGCAATTAAATGTTAATTTATCGAAGAAATTGTAAATTTTAATTAATTTTCTGTTTGTATTATACAAAAACATGATTGTTCAGTTACAATAAGTAATAATTCAATTCAATTAATAAAAGTATGCAATTTTTCATCATTATTTTCTTATGACGTTATCACGAAAAATCACATAATGATTAAAAAATCATTATGTACTCATTTCTGTAATATAGTTATCTATCATTGCTTATCTGACGATAATACTTTATTTTCCAAATCTAGTACCTCCCTATCAAGTAAAGAAAGCGGGAAACAAAAAAACTATTTTTTTTTCAATATAAATGAGCAACAAGCCTATGACATTGTTGAACTTAAGCTTCTATACTTATGCCTTATCATAAATAAGAAAAAAAAATATTTAAAAACTTTATACGTTTCCTGCATTTTCATTAAAAAATATACAAATGTAACATATATAAACTTTTTCACGTTTTGCTTTTTTGCATTTCCTGCGTTTTGTGAAGTAGGCAAAAAGTAGGTAGAAGACCTAGTAATAAATGACGTTATTATACATTTATTATTCTCACCATTAAATTCTGTATTTACACTCTTTTAACATATTATGATAGTATGTGACTGTAAAACCGACTGGTTGTGGGTTCGATTCCCACTCGAGGAGATGAAATATTTACTTAAATTTATATGTCCATTTCTTTGCTCTGGTATCGAGGAAAAGCGCGACGTTGATTCTGCCACTCAACACGCAATGCCTCCAGAATTCGGCAGAAAGTGGGAAACGGAGTGTCTTAACACTAGGTTCCCTCTGCCTACCCTGCAATGTGCGGGATACAGGTATCATTTAATAGGTATTCAAAAATGATTATTAGGTTCTTTTCATGATTTTTCATTTTAAGTAGCGGCTTAGAATATATATAAGGCTATAAAGTTGTTTTAACAACCATTTTTGCATATTGTAATTATGAAACTTATTGTTATAAATATATCCATAGTACCTATACCTGTTGGTATGTATTAGTATTAGGTTAGTGTTCCATAATAACGGGGGGACAGTGGCAATGTTAGTCTGCTTCATATCAGATCATAGAAGATCACTTAAATATCTATGTTTAGAATTATTTATTATTACATAAGAAAAAATAGAATGCGGCCACGATAATAAGTTTTTGCGATAATTAAATAGGCCAGTGTTTAAAAAACCCAATGAGCCGTGTGATCCAATCTATTGTTATCCTTGACATTTACGAATACCAAGCCAGGGAACATCTACGCCATCTTTATTATATTACGTTATATTTAATATCGTAATATTTTTTCTGGTTTACACATTATCCCGAATGAGAACTAAGACACTCTTTTCTCTTCTTCTCAAAGCCGCCTTTTATTTAGGTCCTACTAATATATATGTGTGTGTGTGTGTGTGTATGTGTCGAAATTAATAGTAAAAAAGGTAGGCAGGCAATAAATATGTTTCTTAAAATCTTTTTTAGTTTATGTCAGAAATCAATTTAAAGAGACATGTATCTAAGAAAAATAAGTTGAAGATTGAATAGTGTATATTATACCTCACCCATTAGTAAAATAATAATTATGTATGAATTTGACATAGTTTTCTCCATTAAATACTCACATGAATTCCTAAGAGTTTCTTTCGTCGACTTTCTTAAAGCTCTCGCTATGTTTCCGCAGACCGCACCTTGAGAAGTCAATTTACTTCCACTACATCGCCACTCGTCATCTTTTAAAGGCATTCATTAAAAATAAAGATGAAATTAACACTATAATAAATGAATTGATTATTATAATATGTATTTAAACGAAAAGTAATGAGACATAGATATTAGACATAATAAAATGTTTTAATTATAAACTATAAATATGTTTATAATTTTTATTTTTAAACACATGATATAATGAAAAATTATATTCGAATAAACAGCTTCATTGTTTTTAACATTTTCAAAGCATTATTCTACACTTAGAAAAGACAAATACTTTTTTAGAAGATGTATCATAATAATAATCTAAAAAAATTGACTGTACCTAAAACTTATTTTTATATAACTAAATTAATCGTCTGCTTGGCGCAGTGTGATAGCGTCTGACTATAAGTGGTAATGGTTGTGAGTTTGATATCCACTTGAGGAAATGTATTATTTAAATTTTCCCGCTTTAGTAAACCACACTCCACAACTTGGAGTTCCGCCAATCAACACATAATGCTTGGAATTCTGTCGGAAGGTGGAGAACGGAGTATCTTGACACTAGGTTCTCTGCACCCACACTGCTACCCGTGACAATGTGGCAATTGTAATTTGCAAATTACATAAAAATGTCAGTAACGTTAATACTACAGAAAGCTAGCACCGGCGACGATGTAATTTCTGGTGAAAAAAGACGGCAATAAACTCAACAGTTGCTCTTTTAAAAAAAATAATTGCGCAATAAACGTGTCACAATCTTAAAATTCACAGAAAGGACATGAAGAGGCCAGTCGTGGCGGAGAGGCAAAACTTGCGACTGTTGTTGGTGTGAGTTCGATTCCCAATCGAGGAAATTAAATATTTAATATTTTCATTTCTTCGCTCTGGTGTTGGGGCAAAGCGCGGCGTTGAATTCTGCCACTCAATACTCAATGCCTCCAGATCTGTACTCCTTCCTATCTAGACTCCCTCTGCCTACCCAGCTTCATTCGGGATATAGCGTGAAGCTAAAAGAACCTACCTAAAAGCGTATTCATGATTTGCAATCTGGTGGGCGCATCGAGGGACCTCTCCATCGCCGTGCGCGGTCGCTTTGGCAGTTCGTGGCGCGGCCTTGTTCCTCCGCACTCGGTAGTAGCCGGCCTCTGACGGGTTAACAGTCGCTTGTTTCTTAAATTTATTATTTCTGGGGGTTTCTGAAATACATTTTTGTTTTTTAAATAACGACTTAAATATTATTTGAGTGATATAAAAATTATTAACAGGAAAGTCTATACGAATAATAGAATAGTGCACTTGCAACCTGCGACAACCATATGTATTTTTTTTAGTTTCACGTTTTATCCTACACATAGCAAGGTAGAAGAAACTGGGGGGAAAGACACTTTCGCCCCCACTTTCAGCCGAATCACGAGGCATTGCGTGTTGAATGGTGGAACTCAACGCCACGCCTTGTCTCGTACTATAGCCAAGAAATGAAAATATTTAACATTTCATTTCCCCAGATGGGATTCGAACCTGCAACCCTCGCGATTACAGTAGTACGCTTGTGTCCCTGCGCCGCCACGGCCTCAATTTTAATTTTTACTTTTGTAATTTTTCTTTTAATACCTCAAGTATCTTAGAACTTTCAGGCTGAGGTTCCTTTTGTTCGTTGTTATCATTCACTGATAAGGATGGCATATTACTTTCAATATTGCTACTATCACTGTCCCCATCTGATGGAATTTCGTCAATCCACTCATCTATAAAAGAGTGCATTTAATTTTTAATTGTGAGGGCAAAAATATATTAGAAAATACTTATAGTCTTATAATTCTTGCTTATTTTTGTTACTATAAAATCACATATGTAAGTAACTACATATTGATTAAAGACAAGATGTACGTATACTAATCTATAGATACTAATATAATAAAGCGGAAGTTTCTTTGTTTGTTTAAAAGCTAAGATCTCCGGATCTACTGGTCGGATTTACTTGTTGTTTGTTTTGTATGAAAGTTACATTCTTAAGAAGTGCTATAGGCTATATAACATTACGGGTTAATTCTTAGTTAGCCTTAAATAATTAATAATAATAAACAACATTAAAATAAAACAACAACTTAGATATTAGTAAATAGTTAAATATATGTAAGTACATTGTCGAGGCCAGTCGTGGCGCAGCGGCAGGAAGTGTGACTGTAAAACCAACTGGCTGTGGGTTCGATTCCCACTCAAGGAGATGAAATATTTACTTAAATTTATACTTCCATTTTCTTCGCTCTGGTGTCGAGGGTCAGCGCGGCGTTGAATTCTGCCACTCATCACGCCATGCCTCCAGAATTCGGCAGAAAGTGGGAAAACGGAGTGTCTTAACACTAGGTTCCCTCTGTCTACCCTGCTGTGCGCGGGATACAGCGTGAAGCAGATTTTTTTTAAAGCACATTGTACTACAAAAAAATTGAGAGTGAGACTCGCCCACTGAGATACTATAAGGGTTCCGTTTTTACCTTTTGGGTACGGAACCCTAAAAATGGTAAATCTGACTATGCATTATATACACATGTCCATATATATCTTTTACTACGACTAATATAAAAAAAGTTTTGTCATCACCACTTTACGTTATTACTTAACGTAAACATCTAATACTATAAAAATACTACTAAAAAATAGTATTTTTATTGGTATCTATTCGTAACTGCGTCACATAATCATGAAATGAATGTAACAATCCTACGTCTAAATTGTTGGGAATCTTTAATTTTTTTTTTATGTATGGGTTTGAAATATTGGACCTCTCTCGTTGCTGCTCCTGTTAAAGGAGCACAGACGCTTCCACCCAGTATACCATTTGTGGGGCCAGTCGTAGCGCACGGCACAACCGTGGGACTGTAAACGATACAGGTTGTGGGTTCGATTCCCACTTGAGGAAAAAAATATTTAATATTTTCATTTCTTCGCTCTCGTGTCGAGGCAAAGCGTTGCTTTGAGCTTCACCACTCAACACGCAATGCCTTCAGAATTCGGCGGAAAGCGGCGGGGAACGGAATTGTTCTAATAAGAACGGAAGTATCTTAATACTAAGTTCCCAGGATCCCACTGCCTACCCTACTCTATATGTAGGATACAGCGTGAAGCTGAAAATAAAACTATAATTATAAACTTATAATACTATTTCAATAAAAATGATAAATAGGAAAAAAAGGCAAATAATTCACCCGCTTCACCATTCAGTGGTCTGTCGTCTAAAGCCACAAGCATCGGCAAGGCAGATGCTACCGATGATCTATAATTCAACGTATCCGCTACAGGAGTTCCAGACAAAGTAAGGCGACGTAGCGATGTACATACACCAAGTGTCCAAATACGACTCGACTGCTCTATAGGGTTGCTATAAAATATATAAATAAAATATTTAAAAATATATAAGACTAATTCTTATAAATTTAAACTCAGCTTCACCTGTATATCGCATATAGCAAGATAAACAGAAAGAACCTAGTGTAGGTTTTGCTTGTTGAATGGCGGAACTCCACGTCATACTTCTTTCTACCTTGGTGCCAATGCGAAGAAATGAAAATATTAATAAATAATAATTCATTACTTCGAATGGGGATCGAACCCCTAACCGTCGGGCTACGGTCACACCCTTGAGCCCCGACGGCCTCAAGACTATGCGGGATACAGATACGCTTTAGAGTTTAGTTTAGCATTAAACATATTATTATATTAATTGAGATGTATGACTACCTCTTTCTGGATCAATTACAATAAAATAGTGCTTACGCTATAATCACATACATTAGATGGAATGACAAAATTGCTAATAAAATATAAAATATACTTCAAAAAGGCCAGTTGTGGCGCAGCGGCACGAAGTGTGACTGTAAAACCGACTGGTTGTGGGTTCGATCCCCACTCGCGGAGGTGAAATATTTACTTAAATTTGTATTTCCATTTTCTTCGCTCTAGTGTCGAAGTTAAGCGCGGCGTTGAGTTCTGCCACTCAACACGCAATGCCTCCAAAATTCGGCAGAAAGTTGGGAACGAAATGTCTTAACACTAGGTTTCCTCTGCCTAGGCTGCTGTGAACGGGATACTGCGTGAAGCTAATTATATACTTAAATATATATATAAAAATTTATCTATAACTTACTCAGCCAAATTAAGTGTTTGTAGTTTTTGTAAAGCTGCCAAAGGATGCAGATCGCGTAGACGATTTCCGGCAGCGTGCAATTCCCTTAGCGCACCCAAACCCCATATACCGTCTAGAGACGTTAGACCGCATCGGTTCACGCTGAGACTCTACAAATTAATCATTACGTAAAATTCATAGGGCACATTCAGTTATGAGAAATAGATTTGGTTTATTTTATTATTTATGTTTAAGTAGATTTGTTTCTCTAATATTAAACCTAATAAAAAATACATAATAATCGCTGGTTCAATTAAAATAATCAATGATTTAAACTTGAGTACTTTGACTAGGACTTTTTTTTTAGTTTCACGCTGTATCCCGCACACAGCAGGGTAGGCAGAGGGAACCAAGTGTTAAGACACACCGTTCCTCACTTTCTGAAAAATTCTGGAGGCATTGCGTGTTGAGTGGCAAAACTCAACGCCACGCTGAACCTCGACACCAGAGCGAAGCAATGGAAATATAAATTTAAGTAAATATTTCATCTCCTCGAGTGGGGATCGAACCCACAACCAGTCGGTTTTACAGTCACACTTCGTGCCGCTGCGCCACGACTAACTAGCTAACTATTATAATATTAACGTCCAGGTACACGGCATCTACTTTTACTTTTTGTTATGCCACAGTTTCATTAGATGAACGGTACATTTCAAAACAAAAATGGACAAACATATTATTTGACATTATAATGAAAGCGTAATATATCTCTACCGTGACTTGAATAATATAAAACAAGAGAATTCATTAGCGTAAACAACAATGCATTGCGCATTGTATGTAGAAACGACATTTTGAAACTTGTTAAGGATATAACAAATAGCTATTTTATATATAATAGGTCAATATTCCATTCACATTTCATTTATTAATTTTTAAAAAATATATCAATTCTTCAATAATATAACTTAGATAGCGAATCAGCGACTTCTAACTATATCCATTCTGTTTATACTCTGTCGTACTCACCTACTTTAAACATTTTATTGATAAGACAAGTATATATATTATTTAATGAGTTGATGGCAGTCATGGCGCAGGGGCACAAAGTGTGACTGTAAAATCGACTGGTTGTGCGTTCGATTCCCACTCGAGGCAATGAAATAAATATTTACATTTAGATTTTCATTTCTGCTTCCAGAACTCGGCGGAAAGTGGGGAACGGGAGTGTTTTAACTCTAGGTTCCCTCTGCCTACCCTGCTATGTGATACAGAGTGAAGCTGGAGAAAAACAAGTATAATGAGACATCAAATGATAAAAGATAGATAGATAGGTGACACGATATATACTGTAGGTACATGGTACAATGTGTGATTGCAGTAAATTAATTACTCAAATTGCGGATGTAATAACTAATATATCTATACATATAATAAAAATGTAACTGATTGATGTCGGTACATGGAAGATATATAAGAAAAAATGTTATTGAGGGTCTGTCAATGCAGTAACAACAAAACAAGTCTGTCACAGTCTGTCAAAACAATCTTTTCCATTTAATTTTGTCTCTTTAGTAGTGAAAAAAAATCAAAAATAGCTTAACTTATTTTTTAAACGTTTTTTTAAAGTGTTATTCCACACTTAGGTAAGAAAAATACTTGTTTAGAAAACGTATAAAAATTTGAACGTAGCGGGACTCGAACCCGCGCCTCCTGGTCGGTTTCCAGGAGGCGCGGGTTCGAGTCCCGCTACGTTCAAATTTTTATACGTTTTCTAAATAAGTAGCTTAACTTATTTTAATGCAGTTTTCACTATTGTTTTTTGGTAAACTTCCCTTAACGCTTAATGTTTGTTTAATTTCATGTTTGGTAGTATTAGTATTTCGGGGTCGCATTTTATATTGTAGACATATAGCGGAACCAAATATTGCGCTTTATCTAACCTATACCAGGATGACTTTAATGCATTAAGACAAATCGATCTCTATTTGTAATCATAAGAAGAAAACTCGAAAACGAAAATTAGTTTCTAAGATATATATATACTATAAATTTATACTTTTAAATGTATCAATCCAATTCCTAGATCTCTCAGCGATGAAATGGCACTTCCATCTAAGACCAGCGTGCGTAAGCGCGGTGCAAGGACATGCAGCCGTCGTAACCCAACCCGTTCCGCCACTACACGTAACTTCGCTTCTCGTATAGTCAATACCTCATCATCGGTGGTCACACCACTTGACTGTTTCTAAAGAAAAATTAAAATATTATTTTATAATTTTAACGATTCACGCTTTGCAGAAGCTAAATTTACGGAAGCACTAACAATAAGCTGGAATATAGTGACGCAGTTGGACAGCACCTAACCGTCTACGCGATAGCAGTGTAGTGAATATTATCTTTTATAAAATTAAATAAATAATAATAATAATAATACATGTAAATTCCTATTTCATTCGATATTAATATTATATACTTACACTACATTCTATTTTCAAATTTACTTAAAACTAAATTGTTAATATTTATATTTATTATAATTCATCCGCACGCAGCGCATTCGCATGACAAACTTGTTTCGAGTTTTTTTGCTGTGCGTGACGTAGCCTGCTTGCTAGCTA
>JAATLQ010034584.1:35896-50407 GCA_013421005.1 Heliconius erato x Heliconius himera
TGGAATCCTTCAGATTTAAGCAAAATGGCTCTTCCTCCATGTCACTGTTTAGTGCAGTTCCATGTATCTAGTGGAAAACTTTCTTGTCTGATGTATCAAAGAAGTGCAGATATGGGACTCGGGGTTCCTTTCAACATAGCTAGTTATGCTCTATTGACACATATGATTGCTCATATAACTGATTTAGAAGTGAGTTAGTTTCGAAATTGTTTTTTCATGACTGCTAAAGTTTGAGAACAGACATGGCACAGAGGCATAAGCATGAGACTGTAAACAACAGCCTATGGATGCAATTCTCACTTAGAGTGCTAAGGCAAAATGCATTTTTGAGTTTCACCACTCAATGTGCAATGCCTCCAGAATTCAGAAAGGGAACAGAAGTGTTGTAATGGGAACAGAGTGTCTTAACACTAGATTCCGATTAGAGCACTTGGAAGGACTTCAAGGGATGTGGGTTTGAGTCCTACTATGTTAAGATCTGTTTTAAAAATAAATAAGTTGTTTCCTCTAAGTTGGATAAAATGTAAACTAGGCGAAAATGCCTGAAATGCCAATAACACAAATGCAGCATGTTCAGTTATAAGTATTCACAACATATTTATTTATTAACACTGTATTCTTAATATTGAAATATATAAGATTTATAAATATGTTTATAGTCAGCTTCACACAGTATTTTGCACATAAAATTAGCCAGTGCACATGTAACAAAATGTCTTAATACTTGTAGTTCCCTCTGCCTACCCTGATATATGTTGGATACACTATAAACCTAAAAAAACCATAAAATATAAAAAGCCGACATGACTATTAAATTCAATATATTATATATTTTTTTCTTGACATCTCTTACAGACAATCTTAAGAAAAGGGGAATAATGGTGTAAATTAAATTTTAGATAATATAATATAAATGAATCAATAACATATTTAAAGATTTGCAATTTTTTTCAGCCTGGAGAATTTGTTCACACAACAGGTGACACACATGTATACCTTAATCACATAGAACCTTTGAAGGAACAATTAAAAAGAGTACCAAAACCTTTTCCTACACTGGAATTTTCAAGAAAAATTAATTCTATTGACGATTTCAAATATGAAGATTTTATTATTAAAAACTACAATCCTTATCCGAAAATCGAGATGGAAATGGCAGTTTAATTCGGAGTTTTATTTAAAGAAATCAAATTATCAATATTTTATTTTCTTATATGTATATCTACTTAAATAAGTTATAACAAAATCTTTTTTAAGAATTTATGTGCCTTAAGTATAATTTTGTATTTGATTTAAAAAATGGTAATCATAGTATTAAGTAAGCAGTAATTAGATTAGATAGTATTAAGTAATTATGTAAGCATAATAAAATGGATGTTGGAATAGGCAGAATTTTATTTTGTTTGAAAAAACCAAATTAAAAATTTTCGTCATCTTTTTATTTACATTAAAAAGAAGACGAAAAAACGAACAATCGAGAACAATAACATGTTTATCTTCACACTGTATCCCGCATATATTGGGATAGACAGAAAACATAAGGTAAGAACACTATTCACTGCAGCTTCAGAATTAGAAATGAGATATTAAGTGACAAGATTCAATGTGTGGAATTTTCGCAGTTTATTTTGCTAGTGTGGAGGAAATGATAATATTGCATACCAACTGGAAATGGAATTAATGATTCTATGTCCTATCCCACTATGCCACAATGGCCTCTGAACAAAAAGATATATTATAAATTTATGTGAACAATTAGCAAATATTTGTAATATATAGAAATAACAAATAGAAAAGGTTTTAGAAATATACATAATAAATAATTAAAACTAAATTATCAAATATTTACTTTAATTAAATTATTAATAGAACTACAAAATTAAACCCCCATAATTATTAAAAAAATAATGGCAATTCATATCTAAAAACTAAGTGATGCTAATAAAATTGTTATTCTTATAATTGTAAATATCTCAACAATAACAAATTCATATTTATTTTTATCTTATCATAGATAAAATTTAAGTAATTTCATTTGCATTTGTACATTACTTCATTGTTATAAGTCTTGTTACATTATAAGATTAATACACTTTCAGTTTCTGTAGAATCCCATGATAATGTAAACATTTGTGTATTTGAAATTAAAAAAAAAAATATGTTTATGGAGGAGTCAATTGAATTGCAATTGGTAGGTAAATTAATTTAAAAAAAATAATATGTGGCTATTATCAACACATTTGGTCATCTTGTGGTGGGACCTGAAAATAAGTTAAGTTTAATTAGTATAGAAATAATTTAGTTTTAATAAATGTTATTAAAGAAACTATTTTTATAGGTTATAATTATAAATATGATATTTTGTCTCGACAATTTTTTCTTATAGGATAAATTACAACTTACCTTTTTCAAATGTTCTTCTATGAAATTATTTATAAAATTATTATATGAAATTTTATTTTGTAGTTAAAAATTTTTGTAATTTTCTTTTTATTTAAGTGTGTCAATGTTTGCCTTATTATAATAAAAAACTAATGAGACCTACATGGCAGAGCAGTAGTGTTTGATGGCACTCTGAGATTTAATTATTATCATTTCCTTGCCTTGGTGAAAAGACAAAGCACAGTTAAGTTCTCAACAAGCAATGTAACAAAAATTTGCTTGTGTATGGGGAACGGAATATCTTTACACTAGATTCCCTCTGCCTACCCTGCTATATGCAGAATATACATAGAAAAGAAATATCACCTGAGGTACTGATTCATCCAATCTACTACTTGGTACAGGTAAAGCAGCTAGTTGCTCTGCAAGAGCCATTGTGACTTCCGATTCCACTGTAATTTCCACCCATAAAGTATCTAAAACATAAAACTAGCAATGACTAATATTTTATTTTATAACATTACATGTCAAAGATACATAACCTATACTATTATTATTTTCACAATCTAAATCAAAAATACTTTTACAATAATTAAATGATTCAATGTAGGCAGTTGTGGTACATGAGCACAACCGTTTGACTGTAAACTGGCCTTAAGCTCCAGCACTCCACCGAATTCGAACAGACAGTAAAGAACAGAGTATCTTAATGGGTATAGTGACTTAAAACAATGTTCCCTCTGTCTACCCAGTTTCATGAGGCTAAAAACAAATTAATGATTACAAATATTCAACCAACTTTTTAAAATAGTTATATTTACTTTATATTGTGAAATTTATAAAAAAAAATACCCATTGACACAGCTCTTGGGTGTAAACCTTAACAATCTGGGACTTGATTACCACACAGGGGCATAAATTATTTATTACCTCTTCAATCTGGTAATAAGACAAAATGCAGTTGAGTTCTGCTTCGCTACATGCAATGTCTCATAAAATTAATTTGAAAGTGGACAACTGAGTGTCTTAATATTGCATTCCCTGTGACGACCCTACTGTACTCATATGTACAGTTGAAGCTAAAAAAATGTTATATACCACCAATTTGTTCTCCTTTTTCTGTTACTAAATGAAAATATCCTCGATGTACACCAGCAACACTTGGTGCTTGCAATTTCATGGTTACATTAGTGGAATGTCCAGGGGGAAGAGGTGGCACAAACACTGGTGTTGCTGCAAAATACTCGCCCCCAGCCTGTATCAATCTACAGCTACCGGGCCACCCTTCAGTTCCTGTGTTGGCAATACTCCAATTTTGTTCAAAACTGTAATCAGATACTATTGAATTACTTCAATTTTGTCATCTTTAAGTATATTTCCTTTCATTATTTCTATATTATTAATTTCATGAATTCTTATAAATAGTTTCTGTTAGATATGTAAAATAGGAATAATAATGAGTGTAAATATAAATTTAATATAATTTTAATATGCATTGAAATTATTATTATATGAGAATCTTACTAAGCTGAAGGTCCCACTGCAGATTCCTGACTTTGAGATGCTTTTAATGACATAGATGGTAGTTTGGGAGGTAAGCTGTAATCTAAATAACAACATATTGCTGCTTGTAAATTCCTGAAAAACAATTTAATTTTGTAAAGATTTATAAGGATACAGAAATATCTGTATAAACTTCATATGTATATTTTTTTACCAATTACTCATATCGAGAAAAAAACTAGCTGTATTATAGCTTAAACTAGTTCCTAAAAGCTTTTGCATTTGGCGTATGAGCTCTTCCCTATCGGTAGTATTCATACAACTAAATTGCAACAGAAGGTTTTGATCTATTTCGCCATGGTTCTGGCCAATTTCACCAGTTGATGATGAACCGTCAATATCCATTATGCTTAAACCTAAATAACAGGCACTTTCTACAACTCTTAACACTATCCTATTGACATTCCCTTTGTTTATATTCGTCAGCTGACTTCATTCGTCGAAATGTTAAAAAGTCCAAAAGTAGTGGGATTGCTGGCACTTGTAACTAAATAATAAACATAAAATATTTGACATTTAAAATATTACAATAGTAATCGTCAGATGTCACATTATTTATTTTCAAAAAATGAATGAATGATCGATGATCTCCGGCCATCTGTCCCGTAATCTGTCAGTGTTTTATTAAATCACGATCATCATACACCACAGATTCAAAAAATGAGCTGAATAATTACGGTACTGTGAATATTAAATATGTAAATTAAACAGTGGCAATTACACAATTTGTTATTATATATACTGTTCTTAATAATTATTACTAATTGAAAAAGTATTTATTATAAAAAATTGAATTGTACGATTGCTTAAATTTTGCAATTTCATTTCAGAATGAATTGAGTTCAGAATTCCAATATATTGTTATTTATAAAAATATTGTAATTTGCATAAATAGTTTAAAGAAAGAAACTTAGATGCAATATAATTTTACATAAAGATTTATTATTTTTTATTTAACATATTTCTTTTAAAAAAACATTCAATCATTCTCATTCTTCCCGATTCAATCTCTAACTTTATGATATCATAGATCCTATGTTATGAATAATATTGATCTGTGACCAACCTTTGACTTTTAAAATATTTTTTAATCAAAACTTCAAAAAAGCACAACATTCACACATTGTTTTCTTTTTGAGTTGAGGATTTTATTATACATTTTCTTAACGTTCCTTGTATTAAATGTTTTACAATATTATACAGGCATATATTTTTGAAGTCATAGAGGATATTTTCATTTGTATTTACAATAACTTTTAAGTATTAGTTGAGGTATAAATTACATTTTTATATTTTTCCTAATTATACGATAAATATGGATTCCGCAGAAGAAAAATCTAAAAGAGCGCATGCTTGTCCGTTTAGTGGATGTACCGCCGTATTTAATAGACCCTATAGGTTGGCCCAGCATCGACTGGTTCATATAAATGTGGTAAGATTTATAATTTCTATATACTAATTATATGCTTATATTCTTTTATAACATGCATTATATTAAATTATTTATCATTTTTAGAAAGCTTTTGCGTGTACCCACGAAGCATGTACAAAAGAATATACCAGTAAAAGTCATTTAGATCGTCATATTAACAGTGCACATAAGAAAAGTGATATTGATATATTGCACTGGTATGTACATATTACCCAAGAATATTTTCTTCCCTTTTTAATTGATATTATAAAATAATCACTCCTATACTTGTTTTAGCTGTCCAAAATGTATGAAGAAGTATGCTAACAGACAAAATTTAAAAAGGCATATGAAAGTAAATCACACTGAAAACAACAAACCTTTTGCTTGTGATATCTGTAAATTGATTTTCAAAAAGAAGCACCAACTTCGAGCCCATATGTATATTCATAATGGTTTAAAAACATTCAGGTAACAATATCTCTAACGTTAAAGTAATATTTGTGTCTTACTAAAGTCTTATTGTTAGTGTAACTGTATATGACATACATTAAAGGATCTCCACATTTTTTAGGAGTAATGTGTGTAGTCACCTCTAAATAGACATTTAAAACACTTTTGTCTTTGTCTTTAGCTTTCAAGTTAACAAGGAAGGTAACATAAAGACATATATTGCCAGTCCCTATTAACGCTGTCAGATGTGTGTGTAAATTGGCTGCCTTGTACCCTTAAAGTTGAAAATGATATTTTTTTTTTATATATGATGCAGTTATTGAAAATCTACACCCTTAATATTAAAGCTTTGTAGATTATCATATCAAAGCTCTGTAGATTTCAATTAACCACCGCTGTATACACATTGGCATTTTAAACTTTGATGAGCTCTCTGCAAAATGGCCGATTTTCATATCCAACAATGTTAATAGCGACCAGTGTTACATTTTTTTTGGACCAAATAATGAAAGGACCATATCTCAGCATGTTTTGTACAGTGGTATGTTCTGTTTGAAATACACAAGAGATGCCAAAATGCTATAGAACAATTTTGATTATCTTGTGTATAAATTATGTTGATACAAAATATATAGCAAAATATATTTTGTATCAACATAATTTATTATTTTAAGTAAGTGCCGCTTGTGGGATTAGAATGTGCACTCATAAAACTTGTGAAGATTTGTGGTGGACAGTTGTTGGGTTGAAGTTCGGTTCACTGGATCATCAATGTAGCAACCCGGGAGATGAAAGGATCATTCTCTCTCTCTCGTCTCGTTGATTAGTTCAGGCTCGGCGGCGTTTCTTGATATTCAGCAGGCCTTCGCCCAACTTTGGCATAAGGGACTTCTGTACAAAATAAAAGATAAACTTCCACACTTGCTCTTTCCAATTATCAAGTCATACTTCGAAGATTCAAATAAAGCAGAGAAATGCCAGATCTACACTTCGACCAATAAAAGCTGGTGTTCCTCAGGATTCAGTACTTGGCCTTGTACTTTACAATATATTTACATCAGACTTACCAATAGACGAACATATAAACATTGCGACATACGCCGATGATGTAGCTTACCTAGCAAGTGATGATATCCCATCAGCGACCAGCAACAAGCTTCAACTCGATCCATCCAAATGTCCTGGCTAATGATCTTTTAAAACCCTTAATATCATCATAATTGCATTTGTAGCGAATAAATTTAGGACGCTGTTTATAGTATATATAGCGTGCTTACAAATGTTAATTATAAATAATCTTAAATATTATGCAATACCCCTACAAAGTCAAACCCAGGGAACCTTATTTGAATTCAATCGTTTAATTTCGCTGGCAAATTCTTTTGGTGATGTAGGTTTTGAGCGGCAAAGAGCTGGAGATCCTGACTGAGTATGTCATCTTTGCTACTTTCATTAGGCTTAAACACATAGAATAGATTAAACACATTATAGTAGAGTAATTCGTGAACCAGAACGTGTGCTTGGCATTCCAGTCACCTCCAGATATGATTTTGTTTCCAAGTTGATAAAAAAAGTCACAAAACAATTCGGCAGAGATTTTGTGTTTAGGTGTGCAGTAGACAGCGGATAATGTATATAGGATAGGGCCATGGTCTAATCTGATTGTGTAGTCTGTATGTGCTGAGTAGCGTAGTTCTCCAATACAGTGTGTTTAAGATTTGATCTTATGATTATTGCTGTACCTGCATGAGCTTTGCCATCACCGGGATGGGGAGTAAAGTAAATGTTACAACCTTTTATGTATTAAGAACTATTCCTGGTGGTGTGGAACTCAGAAATCAGAAGAATATCTAGTTCATTACTAATGATCATTGCTTCATGCTCCAGTATATTAGATGATGGTCTATTTATGTTCCAATCTGAAATCCGTAAGGGAATGAATGTTATTTGGCGACGACTGAGGTCAATAGGTTTAAGAGTATACCCACGTGTTGAATGAGTTGATATATCTTTTCAGACTGTTTTGTTAGAATAACTTCGATTATTGTTTCACAAGTAAGAAAAATATTTTTGTTTATTATAGATGTCATGTCTGTGAAAGGGAATTTGTCACGCTGTATGAAAAGAAGAAACATATGAGAAACCATAAAACATATACTTGTGAAAACTGTGATATAAAATTTAGTCGCTGGACCGACCTTATGTCACACAAAAGAAAATGTCTCCAGTCCCTAGGTATTTTTGCAATTTTTTTAGTGATTTTACTTATATTTTTTTCTTGCACTACAGACTCATGGTCAGAACTAGCAAAGCAAACTCCACAACTCTACTGTGTGTAGTAGTTTAAGAAGCTGATCTATTGTGTACTTTTTAAGAACACATATATTTAAAAAAATTAAAGCTAAAGATTTTTTTTCAGCTTCACGTTGTATCCCGCACACAACAGGGTAGGCAGAGAGAACTTAGTGTTAAGACACTCTGTTCCTCACTTTCCGCCGAATTCTAGAGGCATTGCGTGAGTTTAGTCACACTTTGTGCCCCTGCGCCACGACTGGCTTCTAAATAATATTTAATTTTTCAAATACATATACTATTATTACTTATATACTATTTTTATTACCTAAGTAATTTGTCATCTCCTCTTGTTAAACGGTGATCTATGTTAATTTTCTTACAGAATATATATGTGATGATTGCGGCAAAGTTTTTAAAGAAAGACAACACATAATTAGACATGTAAAAAAACATGAACCAAATGCACCAACAAAAATGTTTTACTGTCCACATGAAAATTGTCACAGGTTGTTATTTTATATATATTTTATAAAAATATATGATTAGAGCTTTACTCTGTATTCCGCAATGAGCAGGGTAAGCAGAGAAACCTAATGTTTAATGCACTTGGCTGGCCACGTACCGTCCAATTTCCGAGACGTGTTGAGTAGCGGAACTCAACGCCGCGCTTTGTCTTGTTACAAAAACGAGAAATGACAATACTTTATATCCGCGAGTGGGAATGAGTTAGCATAAAGGTCACGTTTATCGTTAAAGGCTTTGCCGCGGTGCCGCAATTTAATAATACATCAAATCTGCTAATAATATTAGAAATAATTAATTTGTTTATTCATACTATTTCGTTTCTTTTCAGACATTATTCGCGAAACAGTAATTTGAAACAGCATGTTCTCAACAAGCATGAAGGGATGACTTTCAACTGTTTAATATGTGAGGCCAAATTATCTACAAAGGTAATCATTTTGATTGATAAAAGCTTTATTACGAGATTCCTATAGATTTGTATTCTGTAAAATATGACGGTGAAAAGGGTGCAGTAGATCAGTGTCTTATTGTATACGTTGGTTGTGGATTGATTCCCACTTGGGGCAATTTTTTTTTTAACTTCCCAGTCCAACTATTGCAGGGAAATTATGATTTTTAATATCTTGTTATTATATTGATATTTAATAGCTTGTCTTACGTGAATGGCGTTGACGGTGAAAATCATCACTCGATTTCTCAAATTTAAGTTGAAAGTGGAGTCTGGAGGGTATCGACACTAGATTCTCTCTGATAATCTCACCTGATTTATGCGGCACACAATGTGAAGCTTAAAAAAGTAGCGCAGTTTACTGTATTAGTTCATTCTACTGCGAAACCACCAAATACCAGCAAATCTCATTTTAAATAAATTTCATGTCATGTCGTAACCTGTAAATTTATTTAAAATAAGATTTACAGTGGTCTTATAGTAGAATGAGCTAATATATATAATAAGGACATTTTTATTTTACTTTTCTAATAACCAAAAAAAATTTTTCAAATTAAATCATCCTGTTATAGGCGAAGTTAAATGAGCATTTACAACGTCACAACAAACCTGATGTATCATTAAACAACAAAAAGAAAACAAAAACTGTCCGAAAGAGAAGAAAAGATCTAAATAGTATGAAAGTGTCTTCAATATTGAAATTGGGTGGCATTGTTCATAATGAAGCTGAAGAAACTATTGTTAGCAATATAAATAGTACAGACATGTCCACTTTGGAATCAACTAGTCTTAATTCAAGTTTATTTATGGAACCTGCTAGTCAAGAATTGTCTAAAAAGACTTCAAATGTACCTGAAAATAATTTAATAATGTATCAGCCATCTTTAGGTAATTCTTCAATTGATAATAATTTGATTACCTCACAAAATACAATATTTAATGACGCACATACTGACAGTATAAATGTAGTTGTGACTAAGGAAAATTCTATGGCTGAAAATTCTTTTACCACTATCTCAACTAATTCTGTAGAAACCAATTTACAAGATATACCTCAAATAATTGTATGATTTTTTTATATGTTTTTAAGAAGATATCTGAGATTGATGTCTAATAGTAAATGGGACTGAATTGTAACCAAAGTTGAAGTACTTTTTATAAGAGAAATGGTCGACGGGTCGTGGCCGCCTTAAAGTTAGGTTTTCTCAGCTTTTGGGGATTGTTTTGGTAAAACAATAATCAAAAGTAAGAAAAATTTAAAACCAATCTGCCCAGCTGATTATATATATTCACGAGGCCAATAATCACTAACTATACTGTAAAACTAAAGATAGAAAAATATTTTAGACAAAATACACTTGGACGATTTCCAAGAGGCGCGGGTTCCAATTCCGTAACACTCAATTTTTATATATTTTCTAAAATATTTTACTATGTAGGTATTCATTGTGAAAATATATGGTTTTATTAACCGACTTTAAGAAAAGCAGGTTATCAATGCGACTGTTTTTTTTAATTATGTTTGTTACCTTAGAACTTTTGACTGGGTGAACCAATGATTTTTTTTATTTGAAAGCTAGTGCTTCCCGTGTGGCCCCATTTATGGCTGGCCCCGGCTGTTGTAGCATTAGCTTGACACCGACTTCAAAATTATAAAATCTTTTTAAAAATATTTTTATTTAACAAATTCAAAGTACGTTTTACATTATGTAAAATTATTTTTTACTGTTCTTTGTTTGAAGCCAACATATTTTAGAAACGAAAGGGAGATTTAACTGTTATACCTCTCACTTCTACTCTACCGCGAACAAATAAATTCATTCCTGGTCATTCATAATGCTTAATAATATATAAAAAATAAATTTGATTTATTTTTGATATATTTTGAGTTATATGTAAGTGTTTACTGATATAAAATAGTGAGATCTGTTTTCGTTAATAATAAAATGTTGTATGATTCATTGTATTTCATTTATATGCATATTTGAAGTCTTAAAACATAAACATATCGTATACATATCTATACTCGATGTGTGACGTTAATTTCCAACACTTGGTACTCAAACGTGAATAGGCATGATAACGGTAAGTAAAATCACAAAAATTTAGAAATAATTTTATTATTAATTGGATCAATAATTATTTGAAATAAATATTATGTACTACAAAGTGTGACAAGCCGTCATAGTATGTTGAACGCCAATCAATTATCAAAGTGATTGACGTCACACCTTGGTAAACAAATGAATTGACATTTTGTATTTTATATGTAGAAAGTAAAGATAAAACAGAATAGTGAAATGGATAAATAATAAGAGGGTAATCAGGGTAGGAGAGTCGCATCGGACAAACATCAGATGTGGATGGTAGGTATAATTAATATTATTCTTCTCTCTGTAAATGATGTGAAGTACGAAGTGTAGTGTAGGCTTCAGGGCCTCCTTTACAGATTCAAACGCACGCCTCCATTGATCCAGCCCTATTTATAATTATAAATAGGTCTTAATCATAAATATCGTTTGGCTAGAGAAAATGCTATATTTTAAATATTTTTAAAGTGTTATTCCAAATCTAGGGAAGAAAAATACTTGTTTATAAAACGTATAAACATTTGAACATAGCGTGATTTGAACCCTTGGAAACCGTTCAAGCGCTGTGACCTCTAAGCCATTGAGCTAAAAAAAACAAATATTGTTGCTTGTCAATTCATTCAAACTTCCAACTCTATGAAATCTTTTGCGTGCATGAGATACCTGAACATATTATTATATTTTCGTACCTCGTCTTAATATTCTTTCCAGGCTAGCAAATAAATTAAAAGTTAAAAGTAAATTCATTTTAAAGTGCATAATCGATATTTAAAATAATAGTTAGTACATCCCTAAAACTTATAAGACACATCAAATCTCAGGACTCTTGGTTCCAAAATGTCACTGTCAGTGTCATATGATATTTCATTTGTTTATCTGAGATAACGTGTGCTATCACTATTTTGCTTATTATCACGCTTATCAAACCATACAAAAATCTAAAAAATACATAAAAAATATGACCTACATTATTTTTATATGAAGAGTTTTCAACGAAAAATACCAGTCAATTTATATAGAAGTAAGACTTTAATTAATTGATCAATTAGCGTATGCAAAGCTATTCTATCAGAACAATGGAATTGAATCTAAACATATTTACTTTAAATTGCTGGTATGTTCTGAAATTAACATTTTTATTTTTTATTAATATATATATCTTATTACATACTTTTTTATTTATTACACACATTTTTTCTCACTGTTCTAAGGGGAATTCCTATTGTTTCAAAAAACCGTAAGGAAAGAATAGTAGCCATAGCTAAATATTTGGTACAAGCTTCTCATAATATTGTATGCTTACAAGAGATTTGGAGTGAAAATGATTACTTATATTTGCAAGAGCAATTGTCAACATGCTTACCATATTCTCATTACTTTTACAGGTAAATAATTTTTCTTATATATTTTTGTTATTATAATTGTATAACATGGCTGAGAATTTCTTTATCTATTAACTTAAGAGTACTATTAATGAATTTAATTTATTGTAGTGGTGTTCTTGGATCTGGTCTATGTGTATTTTCAAAATGGTTGATTCAAGATGTTTTCTTCCACCAATGGCCACTCAATGGCTACATTCATAAAATTCATCACGGTGACTGGTTTGGAGGAAAGGGTGTTGGGTTGTGCAGAATAAAATGCAATGATAGACTTATAAATATTTATTGTACACACGTAAGTTTTGTTTCTCAAATATTTATTTAAATTAATCAAACCATTTCTGTACACAATGTAATATGTAGCAGCCAACTAGTTTTTTTCTTTCCTAAGTGAGAAATAACACTTAAAAATTTTAAAAATACTTAATAAATAGCATTCTGTCTTGCCAGATGATAATTCTCAGTAATTATCTTTAAGTAGACATTTTTGTGGAAATTTGTAAAAATCTCCTTACAGAGATGCTAAGAACATAAATAAATGGTAACAAGCGTATAAAAATTTTGATGTAGCTCGATGGGAACTTATGGCTTAGGTCAGAGCGCCAGAGCGCCGCTTTTCTAAATAAGTATTAGCATAATTAGTAGTTCAGTCAATAATTTTACTTCATTAAATGAGGTGACAGTTTTGGGTTCCCACCTGACAGAATGAATTATTTTCATTTTCCCAATCTCGTAATAAGTCAAAGCAAGAAGTTCAGTGTGCCATTTAAAATGCTATGTCTTTTAAATTGAGTACCACTAAGTTCCTAAGCACTAAGTACCTATTATGCTAAAAAAAACTAAATTATACTACTAGTATGCATAAATGTAAATTTACAATAGTGTTGTGAGTGACTGCAAAATAACTGCGATAATAGAAAATTTCTATTCTAAACCTCATCATTTTCTTAAAGTTATTATCAACAAAAAAAAAATTTACATTAGACTTTTTTAGTTTTGGTTGAATATTCAAGGTAAATATTTAAAATATTGAATTTTATTGCATTCAATACTATACTATATTATTGTTAATACACTAGTTTAAGATCAACATTTAACAAAGAAGCTGGTTTATTAATTGAATGGCTAATAAAACTAGTTGGCTTTGATTAACTAAATATTTAAATGTTATAGCTTCATGCAGAATATCACGAGGATGATATATATTTAGCGCACAGAGTATTACAAGCGTATTCAACGGCTGAGTTTGTGAACCTCACAACTTCACCTGCAGATGTCTCTATATTGGCTGGTGACTTAAACACTGCGCCTGGTGATTTGTCATTTAGGTATGGATGTCATGAATTTCGTGCATGTAATATATAGGGTGGAAGTGTCTGCGCTCCTTTTACATGGAATGGGAGCAGCATATTAAGAAAAATATTTCAAACCCATACCTAAATAAATAATTAAGATACGTCAACATTTTAGATTTAAGATTTTTTTTCATTTGACGATGTTTATCCATACTATAACGCAGTTACGCATAGATACATTGGTAACTTACGCGTAACTGCGTAACATAAACACTTACTACTAGTGTTGGGCGTTACTGTTATATTTTTATAATGCATTATTCATTATATTATATTTTTTTAACTGTTATTTTAAACTGTTGTAATATATATTATATTATTTTCAACGTAAATACAATACAATGACAAAATGTACGAAGTTCAGACTTATATTTTTGTTATTAGTTATTTTAATGTAAGTAATATTTGGCCTTTTTGCCATTGAGTTAAAGCTCATATTTGTGCGAGGTTATACGATGTGAAGTTCGCCATCATTATTTTATTTGACCTTGGCTGGACTCGATGTAGGCCGAACAACTACTAAATATTCCCGATCATTCCCGAACCGAGGCGCCACACGCCATTTTATAGCAGATAATGAATATTTTGACTGTTATTTATAACAGTC
>JAATLQ010034584.1:59607-101056 GCA_013421005.1 Heliconius erato x Heliconius himera
TTGTCGTAATGAAACTTTATTTAAATAGTGATTTTAAGTAGTGTTAAGAAAAATTAAGCTAATTTGTGTTGTGTTGTAGACGTGCAAGGCGGGAGAGTGATGATCAGATAGATCGCGACCTAATGTGATGTCATCAAAAGGGGAAACAGAGGCCGATTCTGGCACCGTGTCGCCAAATTTGACTACTGTTAAAAATGAACCGGTTAGTTTCCTGTAAATAAATTATTTATGAAAACATATTATAAATTCTATTTATTTGGTTATTTTTTATTTATGTTTTAGTTATTGCTACTAGAGTTCAAACTTGAGTGAGTTCTAACTCTGCAATACTTGAAGACCCTAAATTGATGTAATGTTTATATGTATTTTAGAAGTTGATGTAACATTTAAATAAATTTTAGATCATTTTGTTTACTTGTTATAATTTTTTTATTAATATTCAATGTACTTAACTTATTTTAGTAATGCATACTCATAATTACACTCATAGAAATATGTTTCATATTTAATTAATAATTATCAATATAATGAACATGTTTCCATTAATATAGTCTTATTTCTTGGTAGATTAAAGTACCTGTTATAACATTTTTATTATTTAGGATTGTATTTTATTGTTATATCAGTTTTAGTAAATAAACAAAGTGATTCATTTTAGAAAATTATGTAACTTATAATGTGTTTTCATAATGTAGTCATTTTGTAATGATGTTTAATGTCTTTTAAATATTATAGATTTTTGTAAGTAAAGCTGTGTCAGTTACAAAAAAAAATCATTTTTAAATTGTTATTTATATTTATAAATCCTTATGATTTCTTAGTATAATTATCAAATAACCTCCTACACAAGTAATGATACAAGTTGCCTTATTATAATTATAATTTCCAGGTGCCAACAGCAAGTAAGGAAACTCCAAAAAGGGGTAGTGGTACACTTTTAAAGTGTACCACATGCAACAGTTTCAGTACATTAAGTAGTCGAGCATTAACAACACACATGGCTCAGTGCTCTCCTGACAATAACAATGTTGCTGCAGCCCAAAATACTGAAGCGAGGCCGCACCGAAAACTGTTCGAGTGTGATGTCTGTAACATGAAATTTTCAAATGGCGCTAATATGCGTAGACATAAAATGCGACACACAGGTGTTAAACCTTATGAGTGTCGTGTTTGTCAAAAAAGATTCTTTAGAAAGGATCATTTGGCGGAACATTTTACAACTCATACGAAAAGCTTGCCATATCATTGCCCTATATGCAACAGAGGTTTCCAACGACAGATCGCTATGCGTGCACATTTCCAAAATGAACATGTTGGACAGCATGACCTTGTTAAGACTTGCCCACTTTGTACTTATCGCGCCCCCACTATGAAAAGCTTAAGAGTCCATTTCTATAACAGGTAATTATAAATATACGTTAATTAATTATACAGTAAAAACATATTCTTTTTAATGAAATGCCATACAAGGCCATAGATTATGAATTCGATTTCCACTCAAGGGAATGCATTATTTAATATTTTAATGTTGTTGTTTTGATAACAAGGCAAAGCATTGCATTGAGTTTTGCCATTTTCCAGATTTAAGCAAAATTTTGGAAGTGTCTCAAAAAAAATACTAAAGTTACGATTTTTTTAAGTTTATATATGCTAATACTATTATAGTAGCATTTATCATAATTTTCAGACATGGAATAGATTTAGATAATCCTGGTCCAGGCAACAATTCTGTGTCACTTCTTGCTGCCGGCATAGCCAATGCAGCATATGCTGATGGTACCATGGACCCTAGTGCAATCACTGCATTAGGGGCATTAGGCTCTGGCCTTTCAGTTTCCGTCGCTGCAGCATATTCAGACAGTGGAGACAGTAATGGAGCCCGTTCAGTGGATAATGCAACACCTCCAATGCATTATTTAACACCACATGTGGAAATATCTATGGCTGATAATAATGAAACTTTTTCACCTGGACAAACTAACCACCAAGGTATACCTAACCTATTTTTTTAGAAACTTTATTGTGATCTTATTTAACTTGTTTTTGTTAGGTCAACCTGTATAAACACATTAATAGAATTTTGCAAGGCCAATTTGACCTAGTTTTTGAAAATTTCCATATGTAGCTAGATCCTGAGACATTACAATAAAAATATATTTATAGTAAAAACATGTAGTTGATGACAACCATGATGATGAGGAAATATCTTAAAGATTTTTTGATTATTAATATGGTCTGCGCATAGTGGGGAACTCCAATATAAGAGCATCTCATAAATGATCGAAGCAACATTTGTAATTTCGATGTTCTGTTGATTTGTATAAAAAGGTTTTTATTTTAAATGCAATTTAAAATATCCAAAATGACCTTCAAACAATACACTTCAATATTTCCCTATTTTCTATACTGCAGTGATATTTATTTAAGCATTTGTTTCTTTACGAGTTTCTGTAGTACCTAACTTTATAAAGCCAATGATCTCTTCTTTAAGAAAATATAATTAATTTTTAATAAATAAATGTCTTTAAAAAGATATCTTAAAATTTTTGGAAGTGGTAAATTTTAATACTTATTTAGAAAACGTATAAAAATTTTAATGTAGCAGGACTCGAACCCGCGCCTCCTGGGAATCAACCAGGCGCTCTGACCACTAAGCCATACGTTCCCATCAAGTTACGTCGAGATTCTTATACGCTTACGACACTCCGTTCCCCACATATACGTGACACGTGGGGAATGGAGTGTCATAACACTAGGTTCTCTCTGCCTACCCTGCTGTGTGCGGGATACAGCGTGAAGCTGATTTCATGTACAAAATTGACTTTTCCATCTCTGTAGACATATGATACATCACTTTTTTGTTTGAAAGTCTAGATATACTAAAGTATACTTAAGTAACTTTTAATAATAATCATTTATGAATAATTTTATAGCTGGTTTATTTATCACGATTTCTAACTTTGAATTTTTTTTTAATAATTTACTCATGACTTTTATTAATTATTGTAAATTACATAATTGTTTTATGTGAAAGATAGCAAATATGTTCTATTATATTATATATGTAAAATTTGTCTTTATAGGGATACAGCATGAAGTTAAAAAATATTATGTAAAATGTGTGTTTAATTTTTGAAATATATAAATTACAGAGTCACGCATGAACGGCGAGGGTCCAAGTTCTCCACAATCTGGTGACAGTGCGGTAGCCAGTAGTTCCCTCTCTGCCGGACTTCCTACAAACATTACACCATCGATCACACTCATACCTATCAAACAGGTATTTATTTTTGTGCCAATTTTTTATGTTTTAATGTGGTTTATTTTATACAGGTGGAAGAGTCAGCGCTTCTTTTACGGGAACAGCATATAGGGAAAAATATTTTAAACACAATACCTAAAGAAATTAATCAACATATCTCAACAGTTTAGACATAGTTTTTTTTTTTCATTTTTATCCATACCTGTATTTCGTGTGACGCAGTTACCAATAACGTAAACACATATTACTACAAAAAAACTACTTAAGGTTAAACTACTTTGAACTTTGTAGCCAATACCTACGACTCGATTTCGGAATGAGGCGAATGCGGCTGTTTCCCTTTGATAGGTTTATGTGTGCGTGCGACGTTTTTGACAAATGGCGTTTTATATTATAACAATAATTTGATTATTTATTTTGATTGTAAAAATCACTTTTTCATTTTTGGGATTTTTTTTAAATTGCATTAGGCTTTTATAGTGTACTTAAAACTGTGGTTTCATTTTAAGTGGTGCTGACACTTCCAGCCTATATTTTGCCCTTTTAAACAGAATAAAATAGTAAATTAATTTATCCTTGAAAGTTTGATGGGTTGGAAGTTTGTTCAATTTTCATGCAAAAACTACTGAACGGAATTAGATGAAACTTTACAGAAATATAGATTATACATTAGAATAACACAAAAGCTACAATTAATGTAAAGGTTTTGTATAATTTTGCTATAATATAACAATAGTTTTAAGCGGGCGAAGCCGATTGTGGGTCGCTAGTTATATGTTATGTTTCATTAAAAGTTAAAAATCAAAAACTTAAATCAGCTTCACGCTATATCCTGCACACAGCAGCAGACTAGGCAGAGGGGGGAACCTAGTGTTAAAACACTCCATTGCCCATTTTCCACCAAGGACTGTGAATGAATGGTAACTAGAGAATCAAAGTAATGTTACATTTATGTTGTGATAAGATCATGAGTAAACTGGAATTAATTAAGAGAAAATTACTTTGGGCATCAATAGAGAGACACTGTATTCAAAAAATGTTTTTATAATAATATGTAATATAGATAGATACAAAAATTAAAAGTAAACAAAGCAAAGTTGATTTTGTTTAATATAAGCCTCAGAACTTATTCGAAATATGTTGATGTTTTTACAATTTTTTTTATTAAGACTACGCTTAATGAAACAGACGAATTTAAACTAAGGGCCGTTTTTGAAAATGAAGTATAGAGCAAATTATTTAATATAGTATCGTTTAACATAACAGGAACCAAACACCCAAGATGATTCCAACACAACAGACCGTGATGGTGAAGCGAATGGTACGGACAAGCGCGACGTGTCCTCGAGCCTGTCTTCTCTCATCAAAGTGTCGCCGCTCAAGAGCTTGCTGCGCGAGGACCTGCGCCGGCGCATCTCCGCTAGAGGGCGCACGAGGGGCTCTAATGTGAGTATCGAGTCGTAGGTATTGGCGGCGAAGTTCAAAGTTGTTTATTAACCTTTAGTAATATTTTTGTAGCAGTATGTGTTTACGTTATTGGTAACTGTACGTAGCTGCGTCACACACGAAATACAGGTATGGATAAACATCGTGAAATGAAAAATAAATTAGGATTTATTTTTCACGTAGTCGTTAGACGTAGGCGTCTAAACTGTAGAGTTATCTTGATTAATTTCTTTAGGTATGGGTTTAAAATATTTTACCCCTGTGTCTCACCCGCGACTCCCTTTTAATTACTCCCGTGCGGCTTGAACCACACAGCACTGAAACTACAAAACGCTGAGTTTAACCGTCGGTTGTAGAGTCCTAAACTTATACTACCCACCCTACTACTACTACTACTAAATTTAACGAGCTTCTAAAAGTACTAAATAAACATTTATGACGGACGGATTTTGAAGAGTTTATAAACATGTTTCCTAGGTTGTTAATAATTGATTAAACGATTTAAAAATAAAACGGTACTTTTCGACCAATTCACAAAATTGCTAATATCTCGGAAACTAGAACTGCTAAACATGTTTTCAATAGCTTGCTGTATACCGTATATAGCAGGGTAAGCAGAGTGTTAATATTAAGATACTCGTACACTTTCTACTCAGAATTTAAATATTGGTTCTGAATAGTGACACAACACTATGTTCTTCTAGTCGCGTTTCCAGTGTAGTAGTTATATTGAATTTAATAAAATGTTTTAATTCACAGACATCGCGAGCATCTCCATCGGAAGGCGGTATGATAACATCGACGCACGGCGACGCTTCCATGCTACCGTCATCGCTTGTATGCGCATTCTGCTCCATTACATTCCCCGACTCCACCCTTTACTTCCTTCACAAAGGATGCCACTGCGACTCCAATCCCTGGAAGTGCAACATATGCGGGGAACAGTGTTGCAATGTGTACGAGTTCAACTCCCACCTGCTGAGCAAGAGTCACCAATGACTGTTTGCTGGGGGGCCGTTCCATTGACTTTATTATCTGTGCACTGTCTGTCATACGTATTGGCGTAAAGCACTTCGATTCTTATTTACCTCACTTTTTTTTCATGGACTATTTAATTGTATTTTTTTCTTTGTTTTTTTTTTTACTGTGTATGCGGAAGTGCTTCACACGCAAGAACGTCCCCCCGAAGCTGTTAAACTTAAAGTGCAAATTATTATTTTTTTTGTTTGAAGGTTATTTAGTGGTAATTTGTAGGTAAATGAGCGAGGATATTTGTATGGATATTTTAGGGTTAAAATTGTTGTTGATAAGACAAAATGGAGTTTTTGGGTATATTCAGGTAAGAACTCACCTAACGTGGATCGTCCAAATATTGACATTCCAAATTGTAATGTGTACATTCCATATATTATTGAGATTGACATGAAAAAAAAAATTAAACTACGTCTTTGGTGGGGAATGAAGTGATACTTTAATATTGTCTTTAAAAGATTTATTTTATTTATTATTTAATTTCTCTGTACTAGAATTGTACATTGGGCGTTATTCGATACAATATTCATAGAATATATTTTGGTGCGATAGTGAATTTTACAAATGTTTATTAAAAGCTTATAGTAAAGAGTGTACAAATTAATATATTTTTACATTTCGCTGTTATTCAAGATGTTTATAGAAGGCAAAGCCTTGTTATGTCCCTGATTTATTGTGATCAAATAACCGTACGGAATTATGAATTCTAACATTCCGTTGTTAATTTTATATTTTCTATTTAACGCATGTGATGCAAGTCCACGACTAATACTTAATGTACAAGTGTTTTTTTTATGTTGTTATTATTTATATTCTAAATTTAGAAAGATGTGTTAACATCGATTGTGTACTTAAAAGTGCTCTTTTGTAGTGCATAGGTTATGTTTTATCAAAAAAAAACCCCGTCGTAAAAAAAAAACCGCACTTGCTCAATAATTTGAAAACGGCTCAACAATTGTATTATTATGATTGTAGTACTTGCGTCGTTTTTCGCACAAACATTTTTTTTTTTTTTCACATATTATTATGATGAATTGTTCAAGTGCTTTTAATGGTGTTATATTAATAATTATTTTTTAACATTTTATTTGATGTTAATTGGTAAATCCGTCGATAAAGAGATTTAAATATTATAAAATTATATTTTCTGTATATTTTTTAATATATATTGTCGAAAATAAAGTGCTCAATAATGGTGAACTATTTTAATGAATATGGATATAAATATGGAATAGTCTGACAAACTATTCTAATTGTTTAATACAATTTCAGTACTTAAAAAATATATTAGATTTAATTGGTCAAATTATTTACTTTATTACTTATGTCTAACCTGAGATTTACATTCCTGTAGCTAATAAGTACTTAATATCGGTTGTGGTCTTGCCTGTTAAGTTTACTAAATTGACTTAGGTGGAACTGAAATTATGTTTACCAACGAACTTATATAATTTTTTTTATTTTGTTTTGTTATTGAAATGTGTAGCGTTAAAGTCGGTGCGGGGTGCTCCGTCGGTAGGGTTGTCGGCCATAAATCTGAATAGTACTTTTATTTTCATTATACATAGTAAATATTTTTCCTTTGTGACATTTTATATAGTTAAACGACATATTAATAGTTTTTTTTTATTTCTGTAACATAACGAGAAGATGATTATTTTAAATTGAGTATTTTTTGGGTAGCTGGCAACCCTATTCAGCCGTGCTTTGCGTGGACCTAGTGAGTTACCTGAACGAGCAACACATATTTATTTATAGATATTCTTATATAATTATATTTCATTGTTGTTTTTTTTTCGTGTAGACGTCGATCATTGTATGGTCCGAAACGCTGCGCTAGAATTAAGTGTAGATTAACTTAAGGAGCTATTAATATTATTAATTGGTAACCCCCGTTGGGCGCCTTTAATCGATCCGTCCATCTAACGATAGATATTGCCTTTAATATTTAATAGAGATAATATATTTATAGATTATAGTATAAAAATTAAGAAGATCTTAATTATAAAGTTTACAGAGTAACATATGTTTACATATATATATATATATAGATAAATTTTATCTACTTATATTATTGAATTGATGCTGTGCTAAGAATAAATGGTATTGTAATGTGTGTTTGGACATTTTAGTTAGTTTATTAGTCTAGTTCATGATTCAGGTTTTTTTTTAATATTATGCAAGTAATGCAAACAGTTCTTTATACTTTTTTTTTCACTTTGTTTATTTTATGAAAAACATATGATAGTTGTGTACATTTATACTCACAATAAGTTTTATTGTGATTTATTTGTTTTCACAAATTTAGCTGTGACTTTTTGAAAATATACACAAATTTATTGTTAGCACAGCCATTGATTAATTGTTGCAATTTCATGTTCTATTTTTGTGTGGTCGTCGTAGGATATAGATTATAAATAATTGTAATTGTTTCAAAGCAATGCAAAGTAAATGTCAATTGTATAGTTAATTCTTAGCAGTATTTCAATATATATTGGTCATCGTCATGATCAACACAAAATTATCTTCAGTACGAATTGGCGACATTCTAGGTAAAATTTGATATTCAATTTTAATAGACGTGTGGGATCTTTTTACTGTTCAAAGTCTTTTTACGGGAATTATACGTGATGCATGTGATAGAAATAGGGGAGGAATATTGAAAATATTTTTAGAAACAAACAATTTTAAGTTATTGCTTTTATTTTTTTTTACATATTTAATAATATAATAAAGCCCACATGTCTACACGTTTTAAACACTTTATGTAATATTTTACATAACAGAATGCTCTATAGTGTAGCAATCCTCACCTTAATACCAAAACACAGCTTACCAACATTTTAATTTGTTTTAAGTTGTTATGTGTGTAATTTGTAGTTTAAGTAAAATTGTCTTAAAGCAATTAATTGAACAGGTCTCCAATCAAAAATCTGTCTGTTTAAATAATATTTTAGAAAATGTATAAAAAAAATGATGTAGGGATTTGAGCCTACGCGTTTTCTAAACTATTCTTCTGTCTATACGTTTTTTTTAATATTCTTTGTTTATTTTTTCGAAAATATTTTCTTATTCTTAGTGTAGAATAACATTTTGGATATATTATGTTTCATTAATTTCAACTCATTTTTATGTAATATGATGTGCTGGAAACGATATAACATGAGACATGTCTATGACTTTGGATTTTTTTTTCAATTTAAATATATATTACATTTCCCTATTGTCTTAGTTGTGAACTTACCACATATTATAATATTTTTTTATTATATATATGTTTATAAACTATATAAATGAGTTGAAATTATCAATCAATACAGTTTCTCAAACCATTTTTTTTTGTAGACCTGTGTCATTTGTAATGGTAGGCAAGTTGAGATCATCGTTGATATTTGCTGTTACATTTATTGTGTTATCATTATTAAGAGTAAAAATAACATATTTTACTAATAATATCTTATAATGAAAAACTATGATCTACCAGTTTTAATGAGTGATAGTGAAGATATCATGTTTATAGCAGATTGTGCCTTAGATCAGTAATAAAATGAAAATATAAATTATAAAAATCATGTTTTTGAAATCTATTCAATTATATTATAGACGTGTGCATTTTTAACTGTTTGTCACATTAAAAAATATATATATTTACACAAAAAGTATTATAATGAATTAAACAAAATGTTATTTATTTATGTATAGTAAAATATTTGCAATATGGCTGTTTCGCTTGTTTTTATAATGGATAAAGTTTATTTGCAGTTGAAATATTATCGTATTGTTACGATGGTCTAGAAATATATAATGGTACTTATTACCAAGTATGTAGTTCTATTTATTTACATATAATAATTTGGTAAAGGGTCTAATGAAACATTAATAAATAAACTATGAGATAAAGTACTCTGCGATCGTTTTATTATTTTCCTTTCTTTGCTTGTGATTTTATATGAACATTATATATTAAATAATTTATTATAAGAAGTACGTCCCTATAGAAGAACAAAATTTTATTTTTTTGTATTTATAAATTTATTTGAGTAATAGAGTAGAGTATAAATTACATTGAACTTTGAAATTTTTCAGCTTCACGCTGTATCCCGCACAGCATGGTAGGTAGAGAGAACCTCTTAGTTAAGACACTCTATTCCCTACTTTCTGCCGAATTCTGGAGCGTAAACCAAGCATCTAATAAAAAAGTACAAGCTTCCTTTGAATCGCCACGTTACATGGAAATGTCGGTAGTGTCAGTCTTAAAGGAAGCTAGAAAGACTGCTAAGAAACTCAAGTTTCGCTTTTCAAAAGTTCTATCCTATATTCCAATCCAGTTTTATCCATTATGTCCAGACAACGACAAACAGACACGTAAACATTTTTTTAATTTATTCATCATTCCTGAGATATTTATATTTATTCGAACAGTTGAGTTCCGCCACTCAACACGCATGCCTTCAGAATTCGGCAGAAATTACGGAACGGTAGTGGTGTCTTAATACTAGGTTCCCAAGTTCCCTCTGCCTACCCTACAATGTGCCGGATATAGCAAGGATATCACACTGAAAATGTAAAAGGCCATGGTCAGATCTTTTAAAAAAAAATTAAGTAAGACCGAGTGAGAGGAGATGCATTGAGGACAGCTCGGTTAACTTTCAAGAAGAGAATCGACGATACTAAACGATGGTTGACATAAAAAGCATGAGGACTCCCCGAGCCTCGAAGAGCATTTTTGAAGTGATTGACGACAATGGTAAACATAGATTGTAGCGTTTGGCGCTCCGTTGTCTCTTACACCGTTAGAGACAAAACGAAAAACTAAATAAAAATAACGATTACGAAATATTTTTGACATTACATTTTATTGTAATTTTATATTTGGCACGTAATTTAAAAAACAATGTGTTTTAAATAGTATAAAGTGTAGTAACAGTAGTAAGCAGTGTTTTTTTTACATTCACTCAATAGATAGGCCATAGGCGTATGGCGTATGTATTGAGTATTGAGCAATATCCAGTCTAAATAGAAATTAAGTATATTTTTGTATTTTTTATATAATTATTATAACTATAAAATATTTGTTATTGCGTAGTAATTGAGGGGTATAAAAACAAAGGGTATAAAAGCAATAATAAACACAATATCGAAACAGAGTCCAAATTTTGTACTGTATCCTGTCCTTTCATTGAAATAGGTTATTCAAATAATATTCATCAAACTATATTAATATAACATTAGTTATATGTGCAATTACATTATTTATACAGAAATTGAGAAATATTTTAGTGTGCTCAGTTTAAAAAATATATTTTTTGGACTTTTGCTTTTATACCCCGCAATTATAAAACCTTAAACCTTTGTATTTAAGAAAAAAAAATTGATCGATTGTTGAAAAAGTTAATACAAAAAAAAAACATCTATATTTTGTGTCGACTGTCTTCGGTCCATCCATCCATGTCATGTCATCCATGTCAGTCCATGTCATGTCATGACCCTTTGGGTATATATGTTCTGTGGTATGAAGTGAACATTCCTTTAGGTATATGTATTCTGTGCTTATGTCACAGAACTATCAACTAAGTTTTAACTTTTATTGTCAAAGTTTTGTTGACTGAAACTTTTTGATTTTGAGCATAACTTTTTTGGAGTATTTTTTCTACGTATTTATTTCAAGTTGTGAATCTATTTAATCTAGCGGCTTAATTGTGTTAGTGTAATGGGAAAATCGACGCAAGTTGATGGCGATAACAATCCAACTTCGCCCGAATCAGATCCTGCTAAATTGTTGGAGGCTGCTTTGCTGCAGATGGATGGAATTATAGCAGGTAAGCGGCAATTAAATTACGGAGTAATCCAAAAAATATTTACTTCATTAAATCTGGTAATAAATAAGTTATCCACGCTTGACTAAACATTGAGGTCTTCATTTCCTGTATTAAAACTGTCAATATATTTGAAATCTAGTTAAATATAAAAATATCAAAGATAATTTACACAAATTCTTATACTTTTAAGTCATGTAATTACTTTAACAGACACTTTATGGACTGCGAAAGTAACATCAATAAACTTTT
The DNA here is from genome assembly GCA_013421005.1 of Heliconius erato x Heliconius himera. Classification (NCBI taxonomy): domain Eukaryota; kingdom Metazoa; phylum Arthropoda; class Insecta; order Lepidoptera; family Nymphalidae; genus Heliconius; species Heliconius erato x Heliconius himera. The sequence goes on from JAATLQ010034584.1 coordinate 71,416, forward strand.
TAAAATTTATTGTACCAGACATTGATTTCTATTTAACATTACTTTCTCTGTATAATGTTTATATTTACAAAAGATTACATAATTTTCAGCAGTATCATTGTAATTTTTGTATATTTTATATTCTTAAATGATGTGATAATTATAGTTACAGCACTTCTTATTAACAGTATAAAAAATATATATTATACTACATTATAGTTATTTTTATTAATTAATTCGATTTTTCACTATTGATGTATTTAAACTGTGAAAAATGATTTGTTAAATTTAGATATAAATTGATAACTGTTAGATTTTTTTTTGTAAAAATTTCATTGTGTATGTTGCAAAATAGTTTTCAAAAAACATAATATTCAATAGCCTGTTGTACTTAGCTATTTAATTTTACACACAAATATTTGTTAAAAACAATCTCCATGTGTATTCAGAGAGTAAAATGAGGCCAATCGTGGTGCAGCGACACAAGGTGTGACTGCAAAACCGACTGTTTGTGGGTTCAATCCCCATTCGAGGAGATGATATTTACTTAAATTTATATTTCCATTTCTTCGCTCTGCTGTTGAGGTTAAGCGCGGCGTTGAGTTCTGCCACTCAACACACAATGCCTCCAAAATTCGGCAGAAAGTGGGAAACAGAGTGTCTTAACACAAGGTTCCCTCTGCCTACCCTGCCGTGTGCGGGATACAGCGTGAAGCTGATTTAATTTATTTTGAGTACAATTATGATTCAACGTTATATGATCTTGAATAATTTTTTGTAACAACAGATTTATTTTAAGTATACCAGTAACTATAAAACCTAGCTGAAACTATAATGCCTTTAAAGAGATGCTATAGAATTACATGGGATTCTTTTCTCTATGAAATCACTTTGAAAGTCTAGTTAATGTAATTCTTATTGAGGAAGACCTGTCCAAAGTTGTTCTTGTTTCACATCACACTGTATCCCACATACAGCATTGTAGGCAGATATAGCTAAGTGTTAAGTAGTGACTGACCAAAGATTCAGTTTTGGTTTTGGCCAAAAATTGTGGTTTCAAACATAGTTTTAGTTTCGGTCAGATTTCGGGCAGATTGTTTGGCCAAGCCAATACTAATTCTTTGAATGTCACTTTAGTTCAAAGTGACATTCAAAGAATTAGTATTTGAATTAGTATTTGAACAACTTTAAAGAAATTGAAATATAAATTTAAATAAATATTTCATTTCTATGAGTCAATTGCAAACTGTCTAAAAGCTTTCAGCCATTATGTTTAATCAAAGGTTTTATTCCATTTTTTTTATTTCACCCCACTTTAATTGTAAAAAGACAAATAGATGGAGCAGCCCAAAATTTTATTAAATTACGATTAATTATGTAATATTTTAAAATGAATACTTGAAATAACACTTATTTGCTATCGCAGAAAGGAGGACAAAGTGAATTTTTCAAATACTTGGTGTAACATGTCCTGAATGTGAATACTAGAAAATTGTCAGATTTTCCAAATTAGCTCTAGTTTTTCACATAAAATCTTTTAGCTACTTAAAAGTGCCAATATACATTGCAAAAATAATCTTATTTTATAAGAATGGTATGGAAATAAAAAATGTGTATGCAGTTCATCAAAAAAATTTTAAAAATATTAATTAACTTTTTCTGTATGCTTTTCTATCATGGTCCTGAGCAATCAGAACAATCCTTAATTAAAGTGCAATGGTAGTCTGCCCAGATTATCTGGGAATCTGTCCAAATGGACGCATTGTAAAAAATACAATTTTATGCTTCTATTGGCCCCTAATTGTGATTTTTTTAAATATTTTGCTCGTAATTCTAAACAGTCTGGTACTTTATTATGTCCAAAACACGTCTCACTACTACAACAAAGTTTAACCAAGATTTAGATTCCATTTGTTTCATAGGGATTGCAAATACAGTGTCTTTTATATGAGTACAGATTTACAGACCACAGAAGATGACTGCTTTTAATTTTTCTATACTCAGAGCTGGAATCTTTTGATATACTTATTCCTTACTTAAAATAGTCACTAGACTGGTGACTATCAGGTCCAAATTGAAACTATTTACGCTCACCTGCACTCCAGTATCATAAAGAACCTACACAAGGTTTACAAACGATATTGGGCACCCAATTTATTCTTTTATGCAATTTCATGCTAAAGTATGCTTGGTAGGTTTTTATCTGAAATTGGGTGATCTGTTTTGTTTACTTTTGTAAACAAAATTTGTCACAGATATAATGAAAGAGTTGGGTGATGTTAACACAAGGTTTTCGTAAAGTACTCATATTTTTAAAACAAAAGGCATATATGCATACTTTGTGTGTCTAATATGTTTCCAAAAACCATTAACGAAATAAACGCCAGAATTTTTTATGTTGCACAGAGTAATCAATTAAAAGCTACGACTTGAGTCAAAATATTAACGATTTTAAACTTTGTTTATAAAAGATAACTAGAACTACAAAAACCTATAAGTGAATACAAAAATCTTTTTTTTTTGCTATTTCATTGCCTAAACATGATATTTAATCTACATTTATACTTATAACGATTTTATCGTAACTTTGGGAACAATTTTGGGAACCTTTATTTCGGTTTCGGGCGACACTAAAAATGTATTCTGACATGCTGTTTCATTACTTACAATAGTTGCAACACAAAACCAAAAAAAAGTTACTGTAAGTGACATATTTGTTGTGATCCTACTTAAATAAGTACTAGTAGTAGTATTTTACATAAGTATCTTAAATTTGAATAATTTATATTTTAATTATATGTGCTGCTTGTAATTGGCAGTTATACCTTATCACTCCACCACATACCAATAAATAACCACTGTTAAGACTTAATTCCCTACTTTCCATCCAGTTTTCGAATCTGCATGTTAAATTGCGGAATTCAACATCCCAATTTCTTACCAGAGCAAGGAAATGAAAATAACTTGTTGCCAGGAATGGAAATCGATTGATGTTGTTCCTTATCTATGGCGTTCCGAGTGTGCCAGTTCAGCACTAATCACTTCGCCAATACCACGTTGACCAGAAAACGCACAATCAGAATGTGCTGTAAGAAAACCAGTGGGAATAGAATACATTGAACACACAATTGTCAGACGCTGTGCTGAGATACGAAAGCTTCTTCGATTTCTATAATATTTTTATTAAATATCATTATAAAGCAATAAATATAATTAATAAACTATTTTATAATTTTATTGTAATGTTGTTGCTTGATATGCTTTGATTTTATTTACAAATAAAAAAGAATATTGATTATTATTATTTAATTTATTATTTATATTTTTTTTTTACAATTTTTGAGTGTACACAATAAATATAGAAAGCGTATAAAAGTTCTAAGTATGTTTAATTTTTATACATTTTCTAAAAATATTTTACATAATATATTATAGTAAATTTGAGATTAACTTAATTACTTCACTTCTTATAATGGGGCATATTTGGCATAATGAGACCATTCTTGGCCACATTTTGATCTTCCAAAAGGTAGAATGATAAAAGGAATCTGAAAAGATATATAAATATTTTTAATAAAAAAATAAAAATAAATAAGCTTCGCGCTGTATCCCGCACACAGTAGAGTACGCAGAGGGAACCTAGTGTTAAGACACTCCGTTCCCCACTTTCTGCCGAATTCTGGAGGCATTGCGTGTTGAGCAGAGAGAGTGGCAGAACTCAACGCCGCGTTCAACCTCGACACCTGAGCGAAGAAATGGAAATATAAATTTAAGTAAATATTTCATCTCCTGGGGATCGAACCCACAACCAGTCGGTTTTACTATCATTTAAAAAATTCCGACTATATTTTTTTTTTTCGCGAGTGTTTTTAGATTTTTACGATACTATATAAATTAGATAAAAACAGATTAAAAAGTATTGCCATAACTTAAAATAGATTTAGCTTAGAAATTAAAATATATGTTTGATTTTAATGTTATGTTAAAAAAATGAACATAGTGAAAAAAAAATTAAATAAAACAAAATGAGTGGAAAATCATGATACATTTTTAACTTACCTATTAGGGTGAATATCAAGTTCTTTTTCTAAAAACGCCGACAACGTTTCTATTATTCTTTGGTTATATTCTGCATTTATGTTAACAACAGCTTCCACCGTTCCAATGGCTCCAGGAAGTTCAGTATCACCGTTGATGTTTAAGACACTATCTCCTTCTATACCAATGAGAAATTGCTGAAAATATTGTAACAATACATCAATGAATTATATTTAAATTTTCTAAATGGAAATTATTCAAAATATGATCATTTTCTTTTATTTATACATGTTAAATATACTTACATTGCTTGGCATTCCATATCCATCCATAAGAACTTGAATCGCTTTTCCCAATATTTCCTTTTTTTCATTTAATTTGGATTTGGGAACATTTGTCATAATCTTAACAATCGGCATTTTTTAAAAGATTTATTTACTGTTCACTTTAAGAAACACCTAAGATTGCTACTTGAACGTGTATTGTGTAAAATATTTTTTTTACTCGAATACTTATACTTGCTGATAATCCTGACAAACGATAAGCTAACGCAAAGTCATTATATTAGTATCTGGGAAAAAAATACCTAGCGATAATACTATGATAGTAAATATACTTTTGTAATTAAAGTTAAAGCTTAATTTTTGTTTTAATTACATTACCAAACAGTATATTTCACAAAACAAATTCGAAGAGAGCTGTCGTGGCGCAAAGAAACACAAGCTAGCAACTAAAAATGCGACAGCTGTGGGTTCGATACCAACTCAGAGGAATGAAATATTTAATAATATTTTCCTCGCTATGGTAACTAGGCAAAAGTTCAGTCTCGGCAATGGACAGTCAATGCCTTAAGAATTCGGCGGAAAGCAGGGACCGAAATATGCGGGATACAGTTAGATTACATGCAGTTAGATTAAAATGCCACTCATTTTCAAGTCGAGAATAAGGTGACAATATAATAATGCTTAAAGTTAAAAAAGGGACCCGTAAAAAATCAACCTCAAAATGAAAGAAATTATATAAAAATGGTAGTGTGGGTAAAAACGTAAAAAGAAAACAAAAACATGTAAAAATATTTTTGCTTTGCTTGACATGCTTATATTTTCTCTACATCAGCTACATACATACATACAAATGAAATTTTTAATATATTATTTTAGTTTAGTTAAGATAAAAATATTTAATATTAGATATATTGTTTTATTATAGCAATTAACCTATTATCCACATCTTTCTAAACAGCTAAACCTTTAATCTATGCTGTATAAAATATCCCCGAACCCACAAGTGTACGTATACTTCTAAAAATCATCTTTTTAAACAGCTTGACATGACTTGTAGTTTTATACTAATCTTGCCAAACGCCAGTAGAAGCTAATCTCACACTTCAAAATGATTACGTATTATAGCATGATGACTTTGTATTTTGTAAGCACATTTATCCGAGTGATATTATTTAATACGAAGATAGCACTAGAACAACACTCGACATTGAAAATTACGAAAACCAAATTCTTAAAGGATAGCGGTAATTAACCAAACAAAAATATATAAGCATTAGGCAGCTGTATAGCTGAACTCTTGTTTAGCGTGTTTGAACAAATTTTATCTTGACATTTTGAAACGTTGGTAAGTAGCAAGCAACGTTTTAATGAATAAGAAATTTGCTTATTTAGGACGATGATTCTACTTAGTAGATAAAAAGTGTGTAATATTGCTATGTCAATATATTTATAATATACTGTAGCATCCTAGATATTTTAAGTCTCTTTATTTTCCACAACAATTACCTTATTTTTTTTATTTTTAGTGGTTTTGTTTAAGTATATTTTTTTCGGAATTTCATGAGCATGTATGTCCATCAACGAAATGTCTATTTTCATAATTTTGGTCCACAGCTGTACATTTCTCCAATTTTGCCAACAATGTTTCTCAAACATTTTAAGGAAAAAAGGAACCTTTTATAAGATCACTTTGTTGTCCGTCTGCCTGTCAAGACCCTTTATCTTAGGAACACTTGAAGATATTGAGTTGAAATTCAGATTATGCACTCATATCTCCATAGATATGGGTATAATCATGGGGCCATCCCCATGATTATTTGAAAAAAAAATCTACATGTGCTTAAAAAATAGATATGGCCGTTTACATCACAAAAAAATGCATATTTCGACACTATCAAGGGAATCAAAATTCATAAGGTATATCCGGTTTACCTAAAATCATGAAAATTGGCTATATAAGCTACCAACTACAGGTGATATTAAATCAGCAAAAAATCTAAAAACTATACATTTGAGGTTGAATTCCAAAAAATTATAGCCTTAAATAGCAAAAAACACGTATTTCGAGACTATAAAAGGAATCAAATTTAATAGGGTACTTCCGGTTAACCTAGAATTATGAAATTTTACTAGTCCTATTAGCTAAAAATCTGCAAACTATAAATTTTTGGTTCAATTGTAAAAACTAATGCCCTTAAAAAGGGAGCAAAATTTGGTATTAAAGTCGTTAGTTCAAATCTCATATATATATATATATATATATATATATATATATATATATATACATAATAATAATCAAAATGGTTTCTTTATATACAATTGAATTAGGAGTTAAAAAGTTATAATAAAAAAGTATTTTATTATAATAATTTTGTTTCGTAAAATTTGGATATAGCTAGTTTGGTTTTAGCAGCATTACTATTAAATAAAGCAGGTTAGACTTTACTAAAGAATTGTAAATAATATAACGCAAGTGACGCGGAATACACCGGGCGATACGTCGGAGTGAGCCTGTGAGGGAGGACAATTTATTTCGTAAGTGCTCGATTTGAACTTTCCAAGTTAGGTTGCTATCAATTTGAAGGCCTAAATATTTTTCACAAGATTTTTGTTATCTATTTTTAATGGATTATGCGGAGGACTGATTTTATTTATTGATTTAAAGATTACGTAATACGTTTTTTTTATATTAATATTTTAGTGTATTAATTGTTAGTAGATTATGTTGGGACTAATAGTGTAGTTTATTTAGATCTTCTTGAGCTTTTGAAATTATTTGATGTATAGTGGAACCAAAGTAGAACAGACATGTATCATCCGCGTACAAAGATAAATATCCATGCAAGCCTATTTCATGAATATTAGTTATGTATATTAAAAACAACAAAGGTCCTAATATTGAGCCTTGTGGAATTCCGCACGTATCTTGACGCTTGGCGTTTACTTTGAACACTATCGATTTTGACTACTTGATATCTATTTTGGAGGTAAGATTTAAACATTGGGAAGGCATTACCGTCCAAACCAAGACATTTTAATTTTTGTAAGAGTAGATTGTGGCTTTATAGCCTATAAATGTAAAAGAATTACCTATAAAATATAGATAATACTTTTACACATATACTGCCACTTACAATATGTGTTTAATATTTACAATGCCATGAACAAATCCTCGTGTTCCCATTTGTGAACATTTCTATTTACTTAGATTAAGCTGAAAAGTTAATTTTGCTGTAATATTCTTGAGAAGTTCCTGCAAGCATCTACATCTACAGGCCATTAAATATCCATTTTTGATAACATAATTACTAATATTACTATTTTTATTGATGTATTTGTACTTAATAAAATAGGATTTTTTGTCAAACAGGGTGTTCATTCTATTTAAAACTCCTTCAAAAGATGAGTCCGCTGAAAATATATTTAAATCTGTATTACACATTTGAAAAATAAGTACTCAGTGATTTTACTTAGCAGCTTAATCAGGAGTTACTAATAAATATGTATATACTTAGATTAATACGAATTAAAACAGCAACTTACCTTATATTTGGAAGTTACAATCATTAATTAGATCTTCTTTTTAGATCTTTAGGCTTTATGTGACGATTTTTTCTTATTTCCTCGCATCACGTCTATCATAAAGTGCTTAAACACCTAATAGTTTTCACTTTTCTTTTAATTTTGTCAACCGACACGTATTTCATTGTTATTTAAGGTCTACATAATATTTTTTTTTTTCAAAACACCGTAAGTACTAAACGTGCCATTTTATTGCCGTTTTCACGAAAAAAAATACAAAGTAATTTCTAAAAAGTCACATATTTGATATTGTATAGATTTCTAATAGAATTAGTATAGTAATCTACACAATATCATCTTATATAGCTGTCAAAAACGCGTCAAGAGTAATAAACATCACAATTTATTAACGAATTCTACAAAAAAAAATAGTTAACGCAATCGTCAAGTAGACGGCGCTAGTGGACTTACGTCCAATATTAATAACCTATCTCCAACGTCAATCTTAGATTGTTTCATATATCTATCCAATCTAGAGATTGGATAGATGTATGAAACAATCTAAGATTGACGTTGGAGATAGGTTATTAATACTGGGTGTTAGTCATTATTACTTTCGAGAGTACGAAATTATATTTATTGAGGATTGATCATTGGATATTGGTTTTAAAAGTAGGGACCCTATTCAGTAGTTTTTACATGAAAGTGGAACAACCATCCATTCTCACAAACTTCTACATTTATAAATTTAGTAGGATTATCTCAATTGCAGTATATTGCAAATAAGTACTTATTTAAAAAACTTATAAAAATTTGAACGTAGCGGGACTCGAACCCGCGCCTCCTGGAAACCGACCAGGCGCTCTGACCATTAAGCCATACGCTCTCATCAAGCTACGTCCTTTTTTAAAGTATTTTTCTTTAATATTATTTATAATTTTTTCATCGCTTTTATATAAATTTAACCAAGTTATCGCCTGAATGGGGACGGATCAAATCAAAAGATAACACATTGTTTGGTAGTGGACAGATAATATTATTAATTACATTTTTAATATAATACAAGATAATTTACACGAACGTTTTAGGTATTATATAACGTACATATTTAATAAAAAAGATAGAAATGATAACGATTTTTTATCGTATAAAAACAACATTAAAATAAATATAGGCTTATTGCCGTTAATTTATTTGATATAACATTAAATATGATTTAAAAATTGAATAGTCATAATGAAATTTTTGTACTAATAATAAATTATAAATTTATTTATAATTAACAATAAATTGTATTTTTTTAATTATATGATTTGTTTTGTTGTTTCCGTTCCACTCCACTTTTCGTCTATATTTCACATGCTTGCTATAGTAACTCCATTTTTTGCTACATTATAGTCCTTAAGATCATAGAAAGTCAAGAAAAATCTGAAATAAAGATTGTGTAATTTACCAAAATTAAGCTTTCTGTTACCTTTATAAAATTCAAAAATATTTTGTAATTAAAAATGTGAATAGGGTTAGAATATCATAATAATAATAATATATTTAACAGAACAAAACCGTAGTAATATTCTGCTTTTCATTATTTTACTTTTGCAATGAAAGTAACTTAATCAACAAAACGAAAAACTTACTATAATGTATAATATTATAAGGACTACTTACCTGTTTGGATCAACACCAATCTCTTTTTCTATAAAAGATGACAATAATTTTGCGATTCTTTGATTATCTTGTGGACCTAAATTTCCAATCGACTCAATTGTGGCAATAACGGCAGGAAGTTGAGTATTGCCGTTAATTGATAACTGGCAATCTCCTTCTATTGAGCAGAGAAAGAGCTGAAAATAATATCATAAGAAATGTAGTTATAGTGAACAATGCTCTTACCTACTGATTTTTATCTACATGTTTTTATGATCCATAATTATATATATGTCAAAGATAAATAGACTTATTGCTATAGTAGTGCTTACTTCAGGTGGTTTCCTTACTCCCTCAGACAGAACTGGTATAATTTTGGACAAAAAATCTGCTGGGATCTTTGACTTGGCAATATTAGTCACTATCTTTAAGCAGGGCATTTTGTTGTATTTGAACACTGCTTTGTAATAACGTCAAACCAGAATGGATTATTATTTATAAATAAAGTAAATATCGTACGACTGCTTCGTTCAACTTATCTCTTGTTATTATTACATTAGTATGAATATTATTTATTTTATGATAAACAAATGTGATGCCATTTTATAATAAATAAAATCGATAACATAACAGATTGTCGTGAACACACGACAGCGTGTGCAGCCAAGGTAAGCTGGAGCGTATTTTATATAAACCATTTCAAGCTACTTTTGAGGCTTTTCAATCAATTAGTCTATATGCATGAAATTTAGTAGATTTGTTCAAACCCCCTAGGAGTTTGAACAGATTTTGTGATGTATAAAATTTTAACAATTTTACTAAACTAAACGATTATTGATGTTAACGTTTAAAAACTGATATTTTTGTGATTTACCCATTCATCAAAAACGTAACCCATTTCCAGTTTAAGGTGACCTAGAAACTTGATATTTGGTACTAAGGTAGACTATTATAGTATAATACTCGTACTACATATTTACAAAAAAAAACTAATAAAAAAGTTAAATACGTAAGATAGATCAAATAACGTAGGAAAACAATAAACCAATTTTAAAAATAACAAAGTGTTAATTATTAATAGTAATAATTTCTTTACAAAAAGTTATGATATCAAGAACATAATTGTGAAATGAGAGCCAAGTTAAATCTTAATAATGTAATGCGCCGTTCTTAACTTCACCGACAGAAGAATGGGAGATCTATATGGGTCCCCAGTTCTGTGTTCACTCGAGATAAAATTCATGCTTTCAATTCGACTTGGCTATTTTACCACGAGACACCAAACCAAATATCAGCCTTATAGTTAAGAATACTAACTTGCAAATATAATAAAGCATGTAAGCAAACATTTTTGAGTAAAATTCAGAGCTTAAAATTTATAAGTTTTTAACTTGGCTGGAGACTCTAGCGCGTGTCTTGATATATTTCTTCTCTTTCTAACAGTTAAAATATATATAAACTATCTATGATTTTATCTATATCTATTCAGATTTCGTTAAAATTGTATAATGGTTCAAAGTATCTTATTTTAAGTTCAAATAAGAATTCAGAACATTAAAGTGTGTGAATTAATAATTGTTGTAGGATCTTTTAATCAACACAAGGAAAAGATCATTAAAAATTGTTGTTTTTAAAGAATATGATTGACTGTTTAGACTTACAAGTAAATTTATCTCCCGTTGTCATTACCCATTTTTTTTTCACTTTCTATATGTTAATAAATAATAACTATTACTAATAGATAGTCACTAAGAAATGAGATTATTAATTTTAATTTAATAATAAGTACATATTTGAGGATAGAGTCGTGGCGCAGGGGCACAAACAGTGTGTGTAAATGCTGGTTGTGGATGCGATCACTCGAAGAAATATTTTTTTTCTCCTAAATCTAAGTAATTTGGTAAGATGAGGTAAAGCCAGCAAAAATGCTTGCTATATCTATAGGGAGGCAGTAGCAACAGCTATACGCGGGTGTATTGTACTCCTAGATAGCGATTTAACTCGCGTCGCTATGACAAAATGTTAGTTACAATCATATTTGAAGCAATTAATTACTCTTTTGCAATATAAACAAGAATTTATGAAAAATGTCTTCTTTAAAAAATACACAAAAAACCCTTACTCAATTTGGAATCAGCAGAGTCATCGGACTCTCATGATTGACTCTTATGAAAAACAGTACAAAATCTCCAAGGACGTTGTTGGTTATCATCCAAACTAGACATTTTCGTTAACTCTTGAAGCTTAAAACGCGTTCTACTCAAAGAACTTATAGTTCCACGGGAAACAATAAAAGAAAAATAATTTTAAATTAACAAGTACTTCGTATTCAAGCACGATCTGACCAGGAGGTTATAGGATACAGGGTTAGTCAGTCCCAGTTCCAAGCACTTTTCTAAACTTCTTATCATCTTCACTCTCTCATTCGTGTAACGCTGAATATTTACCTCATCTCTGAGGGTGATATTATTGTAAAACTTAAAAAAAACTACTTTACAATAGTCATATCAATGTGCATAATCCATATCTCCTTCTTCTATCTGGCATTAGGTCCCGACTTATGTAAGAATGCTTTTGATAAGTCCATTGGCTCTCATATCCTCGAGCACAACATCAAGTATCGCTTCTTTCGGCAGAGGTCTGAGGAGTATAACTCCAGGGACAGGCCTAGTAAGGCACTTTGTTTCGTCATAGTACCTATGCTGGCGCGCTTTGTGGCCATCTCAATCGACGCTCTTAGTCATTATCCGTTTTGTTACGGATCCTCGTGACGTCAAGACTACCTCGAATGTTGTGATTCATTATTTTACTGTTGTCTAAACTGTTGAGGTATCTTGATTAGATTTCTTTAGGTATGGATTTAAAATATTTTACCCTATATGCTGTTCCCGTAAAAGGAGTGCTGACGCTTCCATCCTGTATACAGGTGGAAATGTTAGCACCACTAAATGAAACCACTATTTTAACTACTCTATATAAGCCTAATACAATTATTATTATTATTTTTTCTCAAAAATGAAAAAGTGATTTTTTAACACAAAGTAAATAATAAAATTATTGTTGTAATATAAAACGCCACTTGTCAAGAACGACGCACGCACACATAAACCTATCAATGGGAAACCGCCGCATACGCCTCATTCCGAAATCGAATCGTAAGTATTGGTGGCAAATTTCAAAGTTGCTTAACCTTTAGTAGTATTTTTGTAGTAGTATGTGTTTACGTTATTGGTATCTATGCGTAACTGCGTCACACGAAATACAGAGATGGATAAACATCGTGAAATGAAAAAAAATCCTACGTCTAAACTGTTTAGTGGTAATTTTTTTAGGTAAGAGTTTAAAATATTTCACCCTATATGCTGTTCCCGTAAAAGGTGCGCTGATACCCTGTATGTATTATAGGAAAGTTTTTGCAATTTGAAAATTGATTTGTGTTATTTACTATATGAAGTAAAATAAAGGTAAATTTTATATGTATTTACACTTTCGAATGGTATAAATATGTACATAACAAAAAAACAAAAACCGAATTTAGCATGTATATACTCTTAGCTGTTCTATATCTGATTAATTTATGAACAGTAGTAGGAGATTTTGTGTTTTTCTACGCGAACTAATGTGTTAGGTATTGGGTCTTCATTGCCATTACGTCAAGCTCCTGAACGTGCAAAGATAATGATGGCCAGCATTTGCTTCCGTATAAAAGAACCTTTTGGATCATGATCTAGTATATCAGCTCCTTGAATTTGAGCGGTATTCTACGATCGCAGAATATAATCGAATCTATCGCCTTTCGTCATTATGTATTTATTATGTACGATCAATTAACTCTACCGTCGTCTCCCAGCTTCATGCAAATTCATGCACCCGTTTCATGTCTTGCATACTAATATTATCATATTATTTTGGGTCATGTCGAAGGGCCCGGTTATATCAGTCTCGTTCCTGACAAAGAATTCCTGAAAAATATGATAAATTTATCACTTGATTAGGGGATAAAATCAATATTTTTAGAAATGGGCACTAGATTACTTTTTGAAGTATTGTATTGACAACTTTTTTACATATGTTCCTTAATATAAATAATGACGATAGTCGTATAAGTTTTAATAATAACAGGTATTTATTAGTGTGTACATACGTATGGTATTAATTATTTATGTCTTTTTACGGCGCGCCAACAAAATAAATTAGATTATCAAGATTTGTCAATAATATCAATCGTAACAATATTCTTCGAAATAGGGGTGCCAGCCGCGAGGGAGGTTGCAAACTGTTGAACGAGGGTGTCGGCGCCAGTCGGCCGCCGCACGCAACTTGTACGGACGTAGTAAGTACGTTCGGGCGTCGCGACTAAAACGCACGTGTAAAACCCGCGCGGCTTAACCGCTGCCTTTCTGTAGATACTTTTAATAAATGTTAAACATTTAATTATTAAAATATTAGATACATATTAATATATAGTAGTGAAATATGTTTGAAGTGATATACCATCGTCACCTGTGTTTGAAGTATAAAATTTTATTTCGTAAATTGATATTTCATAAAACACGTGCAATTTTGTTTTAGTAGAATAAAAATAGAGCTGTGCTTTACCTGTACTTAGATAGGTACAAAGCAATTCATATCGTATATCTGTTTTATCTTTAATTAAAAAATTACCTTTAAATTTTTGTATCTGTCTGTAACATTACATACAATTTGGTCGCAATTATGAAAATTAATATAATTGATTCCATAGAACCTTCTTTCATTCAGCTGCTAAATAGAACAAATAACATAACAAAGTTATAGAACCGTAAGTCGTTGTATTACGATTTTTATATTTAACAACAAAAAGTGTATTGTAACACGTCTATTGTAACACATTATTTTGCACTCAGAGATGTCAATTTTCATTTAATTTATATACTTAATCAGTTCAAAAATAAAAATTTAACCAATTTTAGTCAATTCAGCTTTTCTAGATATTGATAATTATATTTTTCCGTTCGAAACTGTAAGAACCTTTTCAAAACTTTTTAATTGTAGGGGCTTCAAGTAGAACGAAAGAGTTTTCGGTAAACGTTGTACTTATGAAAATTTCCTTTTTATGTTGGTACATTTCACCCACAACGATGTTTTAGTTAGTGTACTAACAAATCCATTATATGCTTGATAGAATAGTTAAAAACATAAGAATAAACATTATTACAATGTTTTTTTCAACAGGACAAGCACCATTTTATTAATCTTTAATTTTATTGTTATTATTGCTTTCCCTTATTTATTTTAATATTTTAACTTACATCGAAATGACCTAAAAATTATTTATAATGGCGCCATATTTACGCAAATTTATATAACTGTTAGTGTGCCAATGCCAATACTCGACTGACCTAACTAACATCCTTTTGTTCATTTTGCTAGAAAAGTAGGTGAATAATTCATATAAACTATCTGCGGTATGTCCCACTCACAAACACAAAAGATATTTTAATATTACATTCTATTGTGCTTTTATTATGAGTGTTATATAACAATATTATTCTTTATAGTGATAAATTTAAGATGAAACTTATAAAAGTTTAATGTGTTTTAGTGTTTGTGCTAGTGATTGTCAAGTTTATATGTGTATAATTATGTTAATGTGATTGTCGCAATGCCCGGATGCTGGCAGTGGCCAGATCACATAGCCCGATGGTGGCTCTTCGACTTGTGCAGCCGACGCATCTTCACTGATGTCGATGCAGAGTCTCAGATACCTCAGCGTATGTTTGCTACGGAAATATTTTCAATTATATTATATTATACCTTTATTGATGCCAGTCGTGGCGCAGGGGCACAAAGTGTGACTGTAAAACAGGCTGGTTGTGCGTTCGATACCCACTCGAGGAGATGAAATGCCTCCAGAATTCGGCAGAAAGTAGGGAACGGAATTTCTTAACACTAGGTTCCCTCTGCCTACCCTGCTGTGTGCGGGATACAGCGTGAAGGTGATTTATTTTAATTCATTTATAACTTTATTTATTTAAATATGTATTATAATAATCTTTATGTCTAAGAAGAGGCAATACAGTTTTCATCTATCATGAAATGTTTTATCCGATTACTATTTTCTATCAATGTAGAACGTAGAATATTTATGTCGACAAAAAATATATGTATATTACCTAAGAATGAAAGCTCAATGACTAGATGACTGTTATCTAGATGTCTCGGATATTTTTTATTAAGGTAGTAAATAGTATCTAAAAGAATGCAAGTAACAACAATTTAAATCAAATAAATTTATGTTTTGAACAAATTTTCTTAACTAACTATATATTTAAGATTATTATAATATTATCAATTTTCGAGCAGTGGCTAGAGCATATGACTGTGACAATGCGACAGGTTGTGGATTCGATTCCCACTCGAGAAAATTTATTATTCAACATGTACATTTCTGCCCTCTGGTTTGACGCTAAAGCGCCTCGTTGAGTTCCACTAAACACACAAAGCCTCCACCATAATGTCGCTACAATACGATAGATATTGGGGAACGTAGTGTCTTAACACTAGATTCCCCACTACCTCCTCCGCTAAGTGCGGGATACAGCGTGAAGCTAAAAAAACACAATAATCATATATTTCAATACATAAGCAGATATTCATAAAATAATATATCTTTCCAAAGGAAATGAGAAACATTCAATTTTATATTTAATACGCCCGAAATACAATGTGAAACAGAATATAGGAGGCTTTTCTTCCCCGACATGCACATTACTGCTACGTTATACAACGTAGGTATAGATCGCTATAGCGCCTATAGCGCAGTGAAACAGTTACTTGCGCCAGGACGTTGTTTAAAGCCACTAGTCTGTAAACAGTCACAGTCTACAGCGCCATAACACTTCAAAACAAACCCCTTTTTTTCCTTGTCGGGTCTCACTTTTACGTGATTACTTTACTATATAATTATTGTCTTAGTCTACAGCTTTACTATATAATTATTGTATTACATATATTTCATGCTATAATATGGTAGTATATTCGTAGCAACATTTTAGCAGGATATACTGTAGTTATTTTGCGTGATTAGCCCTCGAATGCTTTACCGCTTTTAATATACTGCTCTATATACCAAAGAGGATTTATATGAAAGCAAAAATGATGGAAAACTCTTTTTTTGTTATCGTGCCCGAAGCTAAAGCGTCATTGTTCCTAGACGGATGCAATTCAGTTTTTTTCCCCGCATAATTTGCGCAAGTGGAGTAACTTCGAAGAGAATCTGAATTGCGATGCTTAATGAATAAACTTTTTATTTATAATACTCATAATATCACCAGCCAAAAGATATGTTTTATTGGAACTTTATAGCTAATAAATATTCTTTTATAATCACTTCAGTCGGTTGTTCGAAATAAATATTAGGATATATATATTTTGTTTCGCTCGCGTCGTCATATGGAAATAACTAAGACACATTCTAAGTTCCTAAGGTAACTCTGACCGCAGATGAAAAGATTAGGGTGAAGTAAACAGGGATTTATAGCCTTTCTCAATAAATGGACTACCCAATACAATAATATTTCAAATCGAACTAGTAGGAAATAAATCAGCTGCATGCTGTATCCCGCACACAGCAGGGTAGGCAGAGGGAACCTAGTGTTAAGACACTCCGTTTCCCACTTTCTGCCGAATTCTGGAGGCATTTCGTGTTGAGTGGCAGAACTCAACGCCGCGATTAGCATCGACACCAGAGCGAAGAAATGGAAATATAAATTTTAGTAAATATTTCATGTCCTCGAGTGGGGATTATGGTAAGTTATTATAATAAAAATTGCTTCATGAATTAAGTATAGTGTGTAACCCTACTGCACAGGTATGACGTGAAGCCCGACACGTACTCGACCGGTTACGAGCTCTTAACACGTGATCTATCAAAGTTATACTTACAGCGTCTGAATCGAAAATCCCTCATAGCGGAAAGTGTCCTGATAACGTGAAATATGAAAAAAAATATATTTATATTTAAAGCTTCCAATCTGAAAAAGAAAATCTTGTAAAGTTGAGGTGATAGCTTACGAGATTCCTTTTACTGATTTTAAGATATAAACGTCACAATATGTGTATATTACTGATTTTAAGATATAAACGTCTCAATATGTGTATTTTACTGATTTTAAGATATAAACGTCATAATATGTGTATATGTGTATTGAACGATGAAATTGCAGTAAGTAAATATGCAGTTAATTGTAATGACGCAGTATAATCGTTAGGAACAGGTGCCCGATTCATAAGACTGCTATTAAACTAAATAGTTTTGATAAGTAATTTTCGATCAATGTCTAGAATGTTATATTTATTAATTAGAAATATAAATTATAATGCCAATATTATAGGGCGTTGTGGCGCAGCGTATAAACGCAACAGGTTGTGGGTTCAATTTCCACTTGAAGAATTAAAATTGTTAATATTTTCATTTCTTCGCTCTAATGTCGAGGTAAAATGCGACGATGAGTTCTGCCACTCAACACGCAATGTCTCCTGAATTTAACGGAAAATGAAGAGCGAAATGTCTTAACACTAAGGTCCCTCTGCCTACCCTGCTATTTGCGAGATACAACGTTAAGCTGAAAAAATAAAAGGTCTTTTTCTTTACTTATAGGCCTTCATGAAAGTATATTTATCCTAAGTTTTATATGTAGAGTTATTTGTATTTATTTATCACGTGAAAGTTCTTAAATCTTACTCCACTAAAGTGGAAATCATAATTAACCATTAATCTGTTGTAAATTAAAGTAATTCATTGTTACACTACAATTAACTATTGATTAATTATTAATTAAAAAAATCGGCAGAAAGTGGGGAACGGAGTGTCTTAACACTAGGTTCTCTCTGCCTACTCTGCAGTGTGCGCAGTACAGCGTGAAGCTGTAAAGCTGATTTATTATTGATTGTATTCCGTATAAACAAGTAATGAATTATTAATTGTTAATTGCAATTAAAATTTGCTCAACTACAAACTAAACTGCTCAACTAAAATTTGCTAAAATATGCAGGTAGCATGTTGATTTATGCACATCTATGGATTCTCATAGGTATTTTCATAATCGCCTCAGGAGAGATGCATCCTGCAGTGTATCACCTCATTGGAATCTTGGATGCCATAAGGTAGTTCAAAGCGCCTGCATAACTGCATACAGACACCGATCGATTCCTAAGTGACGGCCATACATTCAGTAAAGGATATTGAATGAATAATAATTTCTTGCGAGAGCAGTCGTGGCGCAACGGCTCAAGCGTGTGAATGTGAACGCGACAGGATGTGGATTCGATTTCAACTCGTGGAAATGAAATATTTAATATTTTCATTAAATTTCCCCATTCCACACCCAATGCCTCCAGGATTCGGCGGCAAATGGTTAACGAAGTGTCTTAACAATATATTTTCTTATGCATACATTTTAATACATTTTATGTTAAGTATAGAGTTAAAAAGTAGGTTTTAATTACGAAAAGCAAACAATTTATCTTCACCCCTAGCTCTTACAGCTAGTGATTAGTTACTTATTTATTTAGTGGAAAACGAGAGAATTTAGCCATGTTTAATTAGACATTATAGGTACAATTACTACGTGGAGGCCGTCGTGGTGCAGAGGCACACGGCTGTGGCACTCTTGCACCAAGGCAAAAGCCCGACGTTGAGTTCCGCCACTCAACGAGGAACAGAGTGTCTTAACACTAGCTTCCCTCTGCCTACACTGCGTGCGGCATACAGCGTGAAGCTGATTTGATTTTGATTTAATTACTACGCGATAGGCAAAGTCCCACTGCAATTCCCTTAATTATGGAATTAATAACAGTAGTTTTAACTTCCTAAGACCTTTTATTACTCAACGCGCAATGCCTCCAGAATTCGGCAGAAAGTGGGGAACGAAGTGTCTTAACACTAGGTTCCCTCTGCCTATCCTGCTATGTGCGGGATACAGCGTGAAGCAGATTTGATTTTAATTTGATTTGATTTAATTTTATTTTCAGCTCAGACTTACTTTCGTGTCGTTTGTCGAGTTCACATCTTACGCTGTTGCAAACACAATTTTCATGCGACATGTTGAACACTTGGTTAACTTTATTAATTTAGAATCCCATTTAAAACTTAAGGCAGCGTTGGCAAGAGTATGAAGTATGTCGTTAAATTTTCATTTCTGTTGTGGCTAGAAAATCGATTTTTTGGCTAGTTATGATATTATGATATAAATAATAAATGGACAATATTATTTTTTGTTTCAAATTCATACTATTAAACTATATCAGTTTTTTATTCATTAAGTAATTATGTTTTATATATTTTTTACGTACCACATTACGTACAGTACTTACATAAATGTTTAAAATGTATGGATCTAGAAAGGAGCCTTAAAGCGCTTCGTTATTACAATGTAATATTTTTCGTGTATAACAAATTTATTTTTTGCTCACAAATAAATATTAAATTATAATCTAATACCAGTTGTGGTGAAGGGGCACAAGCGTTATTTGAACATTTTCATTTCCTCGTGGAGTTCCGCCACTCAAAACGCAATGCCTCTAGAATTCAGCGGTAAGAGGAGAACGGGAGTGTTTAATAGCAACGGAGTATCTTCTCCCTCAGTAATATGTATATTATTATATTTGTTTTGTTCTATATCAACTAAAATAGATTAGTCTCTCAGATTCGAGAAAATAAAGCTAAGAACTTGATACCTATACCACGGAATATTTTTGCGGTTTCGTACACACTTCTCGTTTCGTTTGGTTTTATCACCGTTGGGGATAATTAAATCGCATAGAAACTAGGGACTAAGGAAGTTACTAACTATGTGCTTCACCTAATGAAACTTAATATGAAATACAATTAAACATGCTTATCTCAGGAACTACAGATTGGTATAGGGATGGTATGGGATATAGGTTATATAGCATATATGTTGCATTCACCGTTTCGATGTCACATACTCTACGGCCATAGTTAGGTACCGCGGGCACCTGGGATGTTGTCGATGTCACATGTGTCACACACGATTCTTAGTTAGTTTCATGTAAGAACGTGAGCAACATCACATGGACAAGCGTATTTAAATTAAAAAATACTATTATTTATTGCTTATAAATTAAGATTTTTTAACTAGTTACATCACATCGTCATTATTATGATGAATTATGATTTGAAATATGTAATCGTTGTTTACAAGAACTATAAAAAAAGTCATCCATTTAACCAATTTTCAATAAATAAATTTAAATTTCAACTATAGTTCTATTAATACCGAAAAGTGGAGCAGGATTTCTGAAATATTTTTTTTGTTTCAGAAGCAGGAGGCGCAGGACCAGGCGGCACGGGTCCAGGTCGAGCTGCTCGCGCTCGGGCACTGGAACTAGCGCAGCAACTCGCTCTTTCTTTACAACATGCCATTCCACCACCACCGCGGCCTGACTTCACCACTGCCAGTGCTATACTTCGTTGGCTGCAGCAAAACAATAACTCCGTGGCCCTTGTAAGTTTTTCACTTATATTATTTTTACAAAAGACTTAACAAATTATATCACTGTATAACCTTTAAGCGAGTATAAGAATATATACATATTTTCGTATAACAAAATATAGAGACGTTTTTCAAAGATATTAAACTTGCATGTTGCATCTTATCCATCTCAACTAGATAGCAAATCCGGATTATCTTGCCTCTAGACAAAGGGAGGCACCACAAAATCTGCTTTGTAAGTGCACCGACCCTGGCAAGACTCAATGCTTAAAATTTTGCATTTTTTTTCTTTCAACTTTTTCAGCTTCATTTTCATCCAATCCGTAAATATTAGTAATGCGTTGAATTATTAATTACAATACAGAGTTTTTATTATTTTTTATTTCTCTGTGTTTCTCTAAATATGTCGTCTGTTTGTCTATTTTCTTTATATAGTACTTTTTTTTATCTACAGATTTTTTTAAATAAATTACATGGATATTTTAATCTAATATTCCAATCGCAACGCTGTTTTCACATCATTAAGTTCAAATATTGCAGAATTCTAATATATCATCTTAAATACTTACTTAAAATTTTAAATTAACAACAGGAACAAACGGTTCATTCATTTGTAAAAAAATAAAAGTCCGATCACCAATTTGTTCTCATAATTCGTTTTTATAGTAACTATTACTAATAATATCTTTTATTAATAATATTATTATTATAAGAAATACGAATAATAAAAAGAAATCCATATTATATAGTATTTATAATCAAATATATTGTATATATTAATAAGAATTTACTTAATACAATTGGTTTGGTAGACCACAATTAATTAATATTGAATATGAAATTCGATGCTCTCTAATTTGAGGCTTAACAAGTATGCAATATTGTGTACATTGGTATTCTAACCTCATTTACGCAATACATCTATCTAACCACCATATTGTGATATGTTTATTGAATGGCTTCATACAATTCGAATAGTAATCTTCGAATGAAAAACACATAAACTGTATGATCCATACTGTGTATATAAAAATATAATTTTAAAAAATCAGCTTCACGCTGTAACCCGCATACAGCAGGGTAGGCAGAGGGAGCCTAGTGTTAAGACACTCCGTTCCCCACTTTCTGCCGAATTCTGGAGGTATTACGTGTAGAGTGGCAGAACTCAACTCCGCGCATAAGCTTGACACCAGAACGAAGAAACGGAAATACTAATTTAAGTAAATATGTCATTTCCTCGAGTGGGGATCGAACCCACAACCAGTCGGTTTTACAGTCACACTTCGTGCCGGTGCGCCACGATGGCCTCAAAATATATTTTTAAAAGCCAATATTTTTAAGCCATTTTAAATTATTTAGCCCTTTTTAATTAATATAATTTTAAAAGGGCTCAAAGTGGCAAAATGAAACGAGCTTAATAGTGTATCTACTTGAATTCTTTGCAATCATCAATGATGATATTTTGACCTCTATAAGAGCACTTAAAAGTGACTCGGATTATTTATATTTGCCTTTTTCACTAGCAAATGAAAATTTTTATTTGGTAAAAATAAATCAGCTTCACGCTGTATCCCGCACACAGCGGGGTAGGCAGAGGGAACCTAGTGTTAAGACACTCCGTTCCCCACTTTCTGCCGAATTCTGGAGGCATTGCGTGTTGAGTGGCAGAAGTCAACGCCGCGCTTAACCTCGACACCAGAGCGAAGAAATGGACATATAAATTTAAGTAAATATTTCATCTCCTCGAGTGGGAATCGAACCCACAACCAATCGGTTTTGCAGTCACACCTCGTGCCGCTGCGCCACGACCGGCCTCAACTAGATAGCAAATCCGAATGGTCCGATTTCTGCATTTATTATAGCGCAGTGGCAAAAGCAAACTATAGAAAACACAGCAAGTTAAATAAGGGAATATTTTTTCTATGCGTAGAGCAAACAATTCGCGACCCGATATTATCGATTCCGCATTTGTCTGTTAGGGAACAAAAACATCTGTTCCTCTCAGCGAGGTGGCACGTCTCTATTTTAGAGGCCGTCATCACGTTCACAATGAAGTCCATTGAATGAATAGGTTATAGAATTTGTTTGTATACTCGTATATGAAACGTTGTAAATTAATATTATCACTTGTACTGTATATTTTGTTTATATTACTTTTTAAGCTAGATGAAGCATTTAGCAATAAAGATACTCGAAAAATAAAAAAATCCAATGTAACCAGCTTCACGCTGTATCCCGCACGTAGCAGGGTAGGCAGAGGGAACCTAGTGTTAAGAAACTCCGTTCCCCACTTTCTGCCGAATTCTGGAGGTATTGCGTGTTGAGTGGCAGAACTCGCCGCCGCCAATGTTTCCAAATTACTTGTAAAAAACAATTTATTGTATCTATACTCGTACAATTAGTATTTTATACGATAAATATTTCCTATAGCGAACAAAATAAATGTCTTACATTTTATTAATTACATTTAATATAAAGAAATATACGAATTATTAATTCCATCATAATCATTATCAGTCTTGTTACGAAAAAGTGCAAAATTAAAAAAAATAATCATAACTCTTGAAAGAGAAAGCGACGACCCTAGAACAGTTTTAAATTTAGACAGGTCGCACTAGGGTACCAGGTGACACGTGCGAGATGAAAGGACCTTGTTTACCGGCCAGGATTGCGCACGCCTCAATGAATATCGCGTGCACCACTTTAGCATTCACTGGTGCATCCCCGCAAGGAAGTAAGCCCTTTCACGAGTGCCCCGGCTTATGTATGTCCTGTCCTGTTACATGAATAAATTTAAAGTTCAAAATTTAATATCACTTCTACCACAATTTGAATAAAAATATAATAAATCACACTGTATCCCACACACAACTGGGTAGGCAGAGGGAACCTAGTGTTAAGACACTCCGTTCCCCACTTTCTGCTAAATTCTGGAGGCACTGCGTGTTGAGTGGCAGAACTCAACAACGCACAATTTGAATGACATAAAAATTTTATTCAAATACGAAAGTAGAGTACGGAGATACTTAAATAATAGTAGGTCTAAAAGCTGTAGCATTTTTAGTGCCAAAACTGTAATTTTAAGTATACTTTACATCCAAGTACCATACGTGTGTGTTACATAAAGCCAGGTCAAAGTACTATCAACGTTTTAAAACTCTTATAATATTAATTAACTAAGGTGGCTGCGCTCCCCGCAGGCCAGCTAGTTACAGGTGAACGAGCGTTCCATTAGTGCTAATTAGAATTTCTCTTAGCTTTTGCCTAGCTCAGATACCAGCAACTACAGTATCATATTAGTTCACAATGTTATGTTATTATGTACATATCTCACAGTATTAAAACATATTGTGTATATGAGGCCAGTCGTGGCGCAGCGGCATGAAGTGTGACTGTACAACCGACTGGTTGTGGGTTCGATCTTCACTCGAGGAGATGAAATATTTACTTAAATTTATATTTTCATTTCTTCGCTATGGTGTCGTGGTCAAGCGAGGCGTTGAGCTCTGCCACTCAACATGAAATGCCTCCAGAATTCGGCAGAAAGTGGGGAACGGAGTGTCTTGACGCTAGGTGCCCTCTGCCTATCCTGCTGCGTGCGGGATACAGAGTGAAGCTGATGTATGTATGAATGTATGTATGTAGATACATTGTACATAGCAGTGAAACTTTAATAACAAATTGTGCTTTTAATGTCCACATTTTGACCTGAGTATTTTAGATTAAAATAAACGAAAAACACAGTGTTCTATGGGCCTTTAGTCTATGCTCGACGCACCGCTAGTATCGAGCTGATTGCTATTTCCAATGTTTTGCTTTGTCCTTATCGGAATAAAGAACTCCCTACTTATTTCATCTATTTTATAGATCGATCCTGTTATTACTGTAGAACTAGTTTTAGTTTAGGCCAGTTTTGGAGCAGGGGCACAATGTGGTTGTGGGTTCGATCCCCACTCGAGGAGATGAAATATTTACTTAAATTTATATTTCCATTTCTTCGCTCTGGGGTCGAGGCTAAGCGCGGCGTTGAGTTCTGCCACTCAACACGCAATGCCTCCAGAATTCGGCAGAAAGTGGGGAACGGAGTGTCTTAACACTAGGTTCCCTCTGCCTACACGGCTGTGTGCGGGATACAGCGTGAAGCTGATAATTATTTTAAAAGTCAAGAGTGCGTCAAGATTCACAAATCACATAAAGTAAAATGTGCCAAAAATCGAAGCGCCATCAATTTCCTTTTAGCAATGTTTAAATTAAGAACTGTTGCTACATTAAAGATAAAAGGCGCTCAGAGAAAATGTTCTTTTAATAAAGAGTAGAATTGACTTAAATAAAAAGTTCTATAGCCCACGGAAATATTACTGTCACCGTGCCCGACATTAACGAGGTAAGTTTAATTAAAATTTTGTACATATTTTGTAGAGAATATCCGACCACGGTACACTTGAATGTATCCAACTAATTACAATCCTGCCTTTACAATATGCATAGAAGCTAGTAATATTTTATATTGCATTGCACCAAGTATAGTTATTTTAACTTGTTTCTAAATATTATCGTTCTTATTTAGCTTTCCCTAAAGTAATAATATATGTGTTTTCTTAAATAATTTTAAAGGCAGAATGATAGAATTACTAGTACTGTTAAAAACGATCTGGAAATCCTAACTATTTCTAAGTTTGAATTTAAATTGTGGCTACTAACTTGTAATGAAATCCAATATTCGTGGTTATGAAAAAAAAATGCTAACTACAATAATTTCTTCTTATCTAAAACATGCAATGCGCATTCTCCCTAATAATCAGCTGGTGAGAAAGTAGGCCTCACGTCCGGCTTCCGGCACAGAGCTGCCATCGGCTTCCGTTCAAGAGTTCTCCGGACTGCCTTGACTGATTTGTTCTTGACCATTTAAATGCTGTTTTACTTTATACATAATTATACTTTAAAATTTATTCCGTTTTCTATAGCACAAAAGGTCTTTGTCTGCATTTTTGTTGATCTGAAATGAAAGAATTGAGAGAACTAGTGGGTCATCTGGATAATCAACGTTCGTTTTGTATATTCACTATTCAGTGGCTGTATTATTAAAAAGTAGTATTGATCTGCAACAGTACATACGATATAAAAATTAAAAAAAATTTTGGAGATATATGTAGATATTGTTATAATATGTGATTGCCGTCCTGGAGAAGTATGTTGCGAGTAACATGGGAAACCGTAGTTGCGTAGGGGCACAAGGGTGTGAGTGTAATGCGACTGTTGTGGGTTCGATCCTCCACTCGAGTGAAAGAATTATTAAAAAAAAAAAAAAAATTGCTTCACGATGTATCCCGCACACAGCAGGGTAGGCAGAGGAAACCTAGTGTTAAGACACTCCGTTCCCCGCTTTCTGCCGAATTCTGGAGGTATTGCGTGTTGAGTGGCAGAACTCAACGCCGCGCTTAATTTCGACACCAGAGCGAAGAAATGGAAATATAAATTTAAGTAAATATTTCATCTCCTCGAGTGGGGATCGAACCCACAACCAGTCGGTTTTGCAGTCACACCTCGTGCCGCTGCGCCACGACCGGCCTCAAAAGAAAGAATTATTATTTCTTAATATTTTCATTTCTTCTTTTTGACACCAATACAAAAGCCCAGCGTGGAGTTTCGCCACTCAACACGCAATGTCTCGAAAAATTCGGATGAAAATTGGGAACGGAGTGTGTTAACATTAGGTTCCCTGTGCCTACCCTGCTGTGTGAGGGATACAGCGTGAAGCTGATAAAAAACAATAAGATTCGTATTTAAAACAAAATAGCCATATTTTGAAAAAAATAATAACGTCGTATTAAACATTGTTAACAAAACTCTCAATTGCCTACAGTGTATCGTATGGATAACATTGTAAATTGCGGAGGAATTGGCGAGCCGCGCCAATATTGTGTGACAATATGTTAGCGCGGATATGGCGAGTTGTTATTAAATAGCACGATATCGACCCGTTGATACAGACTGTTCAACCATAGGGCAATATACCTATATATTACTGTTTTTAAGTATATTAAAATTATAATTGAGGCCAGTCGTAAAGCAGGGGCACATGTGACTGTAATGATAGGTTGTGGGTTGGATTTCCACTCGAGGAAATGAAATATTTAATATTTTAATACCTCCACTCTAGTGTCGAGGCAAAGCGCAGCGTTGAGATACGCGTATCTCACGAAAACTCAACACGAAAAGCCTCAAAAAAATCGGCGGAAAGTGGAAAAGTGTCTTAACCTTAGGTTTAAGACCCTTGTTCCCTCTGCCTACCCTGCTGTACGCGGGATTACAGCGTGAAGCTGATTTAATTTGTATTTAATTTTAATTACTTATATAATTAATGGATTACAAGCAGCAGAATGGAATGGCGGACAAGTAAATGAGTTTAAGCTTAATATAATGTTTGAATGAGTTTAAGCTTAATACATTCAGAATATTGGCAAAGCATGTTGAATGAAACATGCTTTGCCAATATTCAAAGGTCTTAAGAAATTACTTATTACTAAGGTAAAAACAGAAATGCGGGAAATAATTACATATTTTTTAACATTGCATACAAGACACAATATAGACAATATTTCCTACCTATATTAATAAATAGGTGTGTACCTCAAAATGTAAGTATCTGTTCTACTGTTTAGTTTAGAATTCTATTTCAGAAAGTTAACATCTATTGATTTTTCTATTACATCTATCGACTTTCCGCGTAGTTCTAATTTAACTTTAAGATGCTTTTATTTATTTGTTTAATAAGACAATATACAATTGTGTCCCAACAAGCTAAACATACTTTAATAATTCATTCCTTCGAGTGGGGACCGAAACCCACAACCGTCGCGTTACAGCCACATCCTCTACCCCTGCGCCACGACCATTTATAAGATTATAAGTAATTATCTTAATTAAATTCTTAAGTGAATAATTAAAAAAAAATTAAAACTAACGTTTGTAGCTTCCAAAACCTGACTAGGTCACAAACAATAAAACATATTCATTAAAATGTCGCATAACATCGACATGCTCGCCGTGCCGTGTTTGCTATCTGCCTCAGCAAATTCGCTAGTGGCAAAGTGTAATTTAAAATTCATATAGCCCAGTCGCGTCAGCGTCGAGCCCCTCATTGTTGCCTTAGGGTGAGTGTTCCACATCGAAAGCCTGTGGATGGCATTGGATACTTGTGGATCTTCATATTATGACCGCATATTCGGTTTCTATGTGAGATGTAATATTGTCTATTGGTTTTTCTCTTTTTATGTTATATGAGGATGGGTGAAGAGTGTGTATCTTCTTGAAAATTTAGAATATCGTTTTTTTATAGCTACACGCTGTATTGGCTCAGCAGGATTGACAGAGGAGACCTTGTATTAAGACACTCCGTTTTCCGCTTTCCGCTCAAATTTGTTTAACTTTTCTGAACGCGAGATAAATCGTGAAACTGAAAAAAGTACAGACGTGAGCTACAAACATTACGGTAAAAATAGTACGAAATGAAATATTTATACATTTAAATAGCTAAAGCAGTCAAATAGAGCAGCGTTTTGATAAAGAAATATTTAAGTACTATTTAATAGTCAGTTGCAATTTGCCCAAAGATAAATACATTGATTTGTATGTGTTCCAAATAAACGAACTAACCTTATTCATAATATATATATAGTAAACGTTGTTGCTTTTCTGATTTCAACAAGCAATTATTAAATAGAACAGTGGATTATTATCGTGGCTCTATATTTATAGATACGTGAGCACCCATTTGCCGCCCACTGAGCTGTAAGGGTGTTGACCGGAGATGTCACGTTATATTTTCTTTAGAAATAAATAATAATTTATTAAAGTAAAGTAAAATACTCTTTATTGTACACCAAATACATATACATATTGAACATTAACCATGACACATTGGAGCACAATAGGCGGCCTTATCGCTAAGTGAGCGATCTCTTCCAGGCAACCTTGGGGCAGAGGAGAGAATAAGTAAGTGACATGGGGAGGGGTGTACTGAGTACTAGATATATATATATATTTTTTTTTATTGTTATTTGAAATATATATATATATATATATATATATATATATATATATATATATATATATATATATATATATACATACATACATAGGTATATACAATATCCATAGATACTTAGATACATACATACATATAAATACTAAATACACATATATAATACATACACTCATAATTAGATGTATACCAACATAATGGAACATATTTTATTTACATTTAACACTTACACATGTTTATAATAGTACTTCAATATTGTCAAAGTTTCAAATAATAATCCTTAAGCCTTTTCTTAAAGGTCGTTAAAGTTTTGGCTCGTCTGATAATAACTGGTAGGGAATTCCACAAACGTGCTGATTTAACAGTGAAAGAGTTCGAGTAAAAGGAAGCGGAGTGTGAAGGAATTTTAAGAGATAAGGTAAGTTGAGAGCGAAGGGAGAAGTCATGTGATTCACACAAAAATTTGAACCGTTCCTTGAGGTATGAAGGAAAAGATGAATTGAAGAGGATATTATAAAGAAGGCAAAGAACATGAGTATTCCGGCGAAGTCGAATTGGAAGCCACTTGAGTTTTTTACGAAATTCGGAGATATGGTCATATTTGCGGAGTCCAAATATGAACCTTATAC